>JANAVB010037418.1:2804482-3004482 GCA_029216955.1 Iris pallida | reverse complement strand
ATCACGTTTGCTCACGTGATCATGAGAGTACAAGATTGTGCAAGAGTATACATGAATAGCAGTGTACATAAAATACAAGATGTTCGTGAAAAGCACATGATAACTGTATCTGATACACCCCGAGGGGGATAACATCGCATGACAAGATTCATATAGTACTAATCCGTGATAATAACGTGACAGCATCATATAAAGTAATCTTGAAAAAGAATATAAATTCTAGCAAGTATGAAACGGTCAGAGAATGTACTCACCTGTCACCCTGAATGACTGATATGAATAGATGTCCGAACTGGTGTCACAGAGTCCTATTTAGAGTAAAATAGGTTATTAAGTACTCAAATTATAATAATGGAAATCTGTAATGCTACTACATAATTCTAAGTCAAACTAGGTTAAAGTCAACTCTAAAGTCAAACTATGTCAAAGTAGTTAGGGTTTGGTCAACCATGGTCAACTAGTCTAGGTTAGTCATCTCAAGTCAACACTCTACACTCTAGGCCTATACACCATATTACAAGTACAATCCTAATCCTACTTATATAATACTCATTTATAATACATATACACACTACATGTATACCTATCCACACATACGTGGCTATTGCCTATAATCCAATTAGAAATATATATATATATATATATAATATATATATATTTTTATATATAATATATATATAAATATATATATATATATATATATATATTGTAGGCTTCAAAAATGATAGTCACGCTGAGTTGATCAGAACTGAGTCTCAAAAAGTCACGCAGAGTTGATCAGGACAAATGTCTAAAAATCACGCTAGTGATAGCTCATCATTTGTCAGAAATTTCATCATGACTGACAGCACGACAGTCGAAGAATGTCTTCTCGTATGCCACGTATACACAGAACTCAAGAGATCACAGCCGACTATTGCGTGATTTTCGAAATCTTCCTCAACATGACTCAGCCTTCACCAAGTTGGCGTGCTAAAAAGACCTTCTTGTCATTTAATACGACTGACAAAAGCAATCACTGTCAGAGATTTTGTGTCAGTCGAGGCACGTCGAATCAAGACAGCTGGCAATCCTGCCTCAATCGAGCGTGGATTATGTTCCTTCCTCTAGTTTGCGTATATTTTGAGTTTTCTGTCTCAAGTTTGCGTGGATTCTGAAGTTTTCTCCCTCAAATCTGCGTGGATTTTGAAGCTTTTTGCCCCAAGTCTACGTGGATCCTGAAGCTTCTTGCCCCAAGTTTGCGTGGATTTTGAAGTTTTTTGCCCCGAGTCTGCGTGGATTTCGTCTTCAACAAGTCTGCGTGGATTTCATCAAATTGGAGTACGTGGCAGCCGTGCCACTGATCTCTCGCCTGCGTGTCCTGTAACTTGCATACGACCCATGCATGATTGCCATGTGTCCAACAGTTACAGGCCACGTCCAGCAACTGCTCACAACCTTGCGTATGTTAAATCCTGCGTGATTTTCAACTAGGCACAGGCTGTGAAGACAGTTATCTTTCAGTTATTTTTGACTCTATAAATAGAGTTCTTTTTCTCATTCATTGTACAGAACAAAGATATCTAACTTACTGTCAAAATTTTGAGAGCTTTTCTTCTTCGCATCGTCCGAGGGATAAAGCGATCGTCTTCTAGATCGGATTCCTACAATTGTAATTTTCCCAGATACACAATAAATAAAGTGAATTTATTTATGGAAAATAAATTGGCGACTCTGCTGGGGAAAACCATCTTCTCTTCTGAGATGGCAACAACTCAATGCGACACTTCGTCAATTGGCACGACGAAGAAGGTGATGACGATCCAATTCGATCAACTCGTCTATGAAGAAATACAGCGGGCTAAAAGTGGCAAGCCCACTTCAGCCTCCATCATCACTGCCAAGTTGAAGGGACACTCTGTCTATGTCCCTAAGAATCAGTTGGCAGCCAATGGTGAAGTCTCTGCCACAGTGTCTACTCTCAACACTGGCAAGAACTCTACTGCAAGCACGCACACTCTTGTGCGCTCGAAAATGACAGCAATCAAAGGTCACGTTGACAGTACTGGCTCCTTAGCCAAATCTGTTCCAGCGTGCGAATTCAATCCCAAAAGTCACACTGACAGTACTGGCTCCTTAGCCAAATCTGTTCCAGCGTACAGATTTAATCCCAAAAGTCACGCTGATAATACTGGCTCCTTAGCCAAATCTGTTCCGGCTTGTATTTCCAAAATCAAAAATCACGTTGACAGTAATGGCTCCTTAGCCAAATCTGTTCCAGCGTGTAATTCTAAAATCAAAAGTCATGCTGACAGTACTGGCTCCTTAGCCAAATCTGTTCCAGCGTGTAATTCTAAATTCAAAAGTCATGCTGACAGTAATGGTTCTTTAACCAAGTCTGTTTCAGCGTGTATTTCATCTAAGAAGAATAGCTCTTTAGCTATCTCTTCTTCTTTGCCAAGTTCTACTAGAACTGGGGGTGGTCTTCCACACAAAGTCCCTTCGAAAGAAAATAACTCTTTAGTTGTTTCTTCTGCTCATGTAGTTTTTACTTCAGGAACAGCTTTGACTGACAATTTTGTTAGTCAAAGAAAAGGAGATGGTCTTTTGACTACTCTTCCTTCTGGGCATTCTATGTCTCAAAATATGAATAAGTCTAAGAAGAAACATTTCTTAATGTCTTCCTCTATGACTTCTTCGAATTGGGCATATAATTTGTCTATGGAAGAGGGTCTGTTACCAACTCCAAATCAAGGAGGTGGTCCAATTCTTCCTTCTCTGCAAATATCCAGATCAATGGAAGGAAAACTCCAAGTTTCAAGAACTAATGTGTTACCTCCAACTGATTTAAGAGCAAAACTTGATCAAATCCGCTTGGGAAGCACTTCTGGTGTCAAGAAACCATACCAATCGGGAACAAAAATAAGAGATCCGGATGCAGAATATGCTAGAAATTATGTGGCTCATATTAATCACTCCCTATATAATCAAGAGCCATCAAGACCCAAGAACAGGAATTATACTCCTAAAAATATACAAAGAGTGTTCTCTGATGTATTTCAATCTTCACAAACAGATTTACGAGAACACCTTCAACAGAAGAGAAGGAATAATTCTATGTCAATGGACCATGCTGAATGTGACTTCCAGCCAAGAGTCATAATTTAATACAGATGTCAATCAATGAATCAAGACCATGTTGATCATGAGTGTGACTTCCAGCCGAGAATCACAATGCAATGCAGATGTCAAACTAAACGACAATCTGTCTTCAATCGGATTCAGTGTGAACCTATGCCTGATGAAGATGAGCCTTTGTTTGCTTCTATCAATATGACCTCTCGGGATACTGGGGGTAGAAATGATAGTCCAGATGGAGTATATAGAGGCACCAGATCAAGAGTCCTGGCCTCTAATCAAAGAAATTTGATCTCTGAAGATGATTCTGAATTTTTGGGAGAATCTAATTTCCCACCTCTTCCTACTGGGGGTAGTTCTCCTCTAACTGACTTTGATGCACAAAGCAGTGATTCAGAACAAACAATATCCACAAGTTCATCAATAATCCCTCGTACAGTCACAACATACATGGTTGATGGGAATACTGATGAACCTTCTTCTTCCATGACTCCTCAAGAACAAAGAATTGCTTCTTTGGAACAACAAATGAAGTCTATAGCTGATAATATGAAGTCAATATATGAACTCATGGCAGCCCAACTGTAAAATCGACAGACTGTACCAGAAGCTACACCAATTGACAATGGTGTAAGTCCAGTACATGTTCCTCCAGCAGTCCAGTCCAATACTCCTGGGCAAGTTCAACCAGTTCCTAGTCTCTCTGGAGCTGGGGGTAGTACTTATAATGCTGTTCCTCCTCCCAACTATTCTCTACAAGCTACAACTCCACCTCCAGAGTTGTTAGTGATGAATTGAGGAATCTCAAAACCCAATTTGAGGCATTCAAACAGAAAGATGGTTTACAAAGGTTAGGCATCAAGCAACCTTATCTGATAGAATGGAAGCAAGTATCGTATCCTCCTAAATACAAGCCTCCTACTATCTCATTCTATGATGGAACCACTTCTCCAAGTCAGTTTATTAATCACTTTGAAGTGATGACTGATCAATTGCAACCAAGTGATGCCCTTCTTACTCGGGTATTTGTTGGATGTCTCAAAGGAACGGCTTATGAATGGTATAGAAGTCTCCCAGATGGGTGCATTACTTCATTTGTCGGTTTCAAACAAATGTTTCTTGAACGGTTCTATGAAGGGCTAAATGACATGACTATGTCTGCTCTTATAAGAATCAAGCAGAAAAATAATAAAACTACAGAGGAATTCATTGAACGGTTTCGAATAGAAGCTCTGAAGATGTCTCTTGGAACTCCTGATGCCGTCACCATTGACACATGCAAATCAAATTTGTTGCCAATAATCAGCATGTTGACATGTTCTACTCAATTTCAAGATTGGCCTTCCTTCATAGTCAGTGCCAAAGCCGCAGAAATCAGTGCTGAAACCTTCAAAGGTTTAGGAGTACCGATGTCCCCTAAAGAAACAGGTCAAAATAATGCTAAATTTAATAAAAGCAAGGGAAAAGAAACTCTTGAAATTAATCTTCAGAGTAAAGAAACATCGACCGTTCAAACTCCTCCTGCCTCTACAACTCAACAACCGAGAACACCTCGCCCCAAGGAAGAATATTCTTTTGATGACGATGATGTCCTCGGTATCTTTGAATGTCTGCTGAAGGATAATAAAATACAATTACCTAAAATCAAGAAACCTGATGAAGCTGTTAAGACGGATCATCCTAAATACTGTCCATACCACATAATGTTGGGTCATATAATTCGTACATGTTATGTACTGAAAAGAAAGATCCAAGAAATGATCAAATCTGGAGCTATCTCTCTTACTCCGAAAGAGAAGACCGTCACCTCTAATGTCGTCTCTATGCAATTCGGAGATTTTCCCCCTCAACTCCTTGAAAGCGGGATCGTTCCTATTCCCAAGGCAACTCTTGAAATAATGAATATTCCTCCTCCACAGTCTGAAGGATTAGTGCCAATCACTTTAGAAATAGGAGAAATTATATGGATTCATCCTCATCTAGTGGCAGACTTTGAGCCTTCTTCTCCTCTTCAAAAGACTACATCTCGAAAGTCCAAGAAGGCAGGAAAGATTAAGTCATGTCATATGACTTCTCTCGGATCTACTTCTGATGCAGAGCCAAAAGAGAAGGAAGAAGCACTTGCTGGTGCTACTCGAACGGGGAAACCCTATCTAAAGTATTATTCCAAAAATCCTGAGGATAATCCTGATATCCCTCAGGCTGACAAAGATGCTCCTAATGTTCCTCCTGAAGAAGAATCATACACTGCACCTATTCCTTCAACTACACCAGTTGTACCTGTTCTTCCCAAGCCCACAACTCTTGAGAAAGGCAAACAACAGGTTCAGTTTGATAAACCAATCAAGAAATCCTCTCCTCTTGGACTTCAGAAGCCTTATAATTTCGACATTCTAGCTCAACTTGCTAATACTCCAGCTAGAATGTCCCTCTTCGAACTTTTACGTCTTTCCAAAGAGACTCGGGAGACGTTAAGTGAGGCACTTCTTCAAGCTGACTCTTGTCTTGCTCAATTAAAGAAGCCAGATGCAGAACCGGCCACTTGCTTACATTGCAACAGTGTATTGAAGATTATCCCAAATATCACCTTTACACAAGACGACATGCTACTGGAAGATAATCGACATGATCGGCCTCTCTATTACACCGGTTATATTGATACAATGAAGATAGATCGTATCCTTATAGATCCCGGGTCTGCTATAAGTATAATGCCAAAGAGTCTGTTGGATGAATTAAAAATCTCTCTTCACAAGCTTTCCAAGACGGTTACTACTATCTTGGGATTCAATCAAAGCCGAAGCGAGCCTTTGGGAAAGATTCATCTGAAGCTTCAGATAGGTGATTTCAGATCTAAAGTCACTTTCTATGTGATCGAGATCGTAGGATCCTATAATCTTCTTCTGGGGAGGCCCTTTCTTCATGAAAATAATGTGGTGCCCTCTACTCTTCATCAGTGCTTTAAATACATCGACAACAATGGAAGAGTACAAAAAGAAGTTGCTGATATAAATCCCTTCCATGGGGTTGAAGCTTATTTCAATTGTTCTCGGATGTACAAAGAAGAGTATACAAGGGTAATACAAGCTATAGAGAAAGAGGATTCACAAAGTGAGACTTTAATAATCCCTGTTAAAGGTCGAACTACTCAACAACAATCTCCCAAACTCTCTGGAGAAGGTTCTTTAATCATTCCAGTGAGCGGACGGATCTCTCCACTATCTCAATCGTCTACTCAAGATACTCTGATCATTCCTGTTGGAGGACGGACTACTCTTCCATCTCAAGTTTCGAGGGAGCTCATCTCTTCTGAGCCGTTTGTTATCGATCTTAATCGAAACAAAACTTCTTCTCTTTCTTCTTCTCCCCCTTTAGTCATTAACTTGGCTAAAATCTCTAAGGTTCAGCCTTCTTCCAATATAAATATTGCTGCTTTTATATTTAATGAAAAGTCTCCATCTTTGCAGTACGCTGATGTGTGTAATTATGTTCATAGTTATTTATATTTGTTAGATTACTTGAGCACAATAACCATAGGAGTTGTACAGACTGTTCATACAGATGTATCTCTAGAACCAGTACAATCTTCATACTTTCTAGTTCCCAGCAGAAAGCCAGGAGACATTCCAATATTCTTTTACAAAGGGCCCCAAAGTCCTTCTGATTTAGAAGATGATGACAAAAATGATGATACTGGAAGATTACAACTACGTCGTTATAGTCAGCAATCTAAAGACATCATCAAAAATATGGGCTATGATTTCAGAACTGGCCTCAATAGTGGAAAAGGAAGAAAAATGTCTGTTCGTATTCCTCCTCTGAAATATGGAAGGACGAAATGCGGATTGGGTTATATTGCTCCTACTCCTTTTATCAATATTGTCCATGAAGATCCTGAATCTGACGAAGATAAGAGATCTGATTCTTCTAGTACTACCTCTTGGGATTCTGATACAAGTATCGGTGACCTCCACCGTAATATCTTGTTTTCCAACATGGTCTCCATTGACTGTCCTGAAGAAAGTGATGAAGATGAAGATGAGTTTGAAATCTCACCTGAATTAGAACAATGAGCCCAAAGGTTAGATAATCAATGGGAATTCCGGTTCGAACAAAAAGAACCTCCGACTGAAGATAAACTTGTTCAGATAGATGTTGGTGAAGAGGGATCCCCCAAACCGATATTCATCAGTGAAAGTCTTTCAGAAAATGATAAGCAAGACATGATCAAACTTATTCGTGAATACATCGATGTCTTCGCTTGGAGTTATGAGGATATGCCAGGACTTGATCCACAGATTGCAACTCATAAACTCAATATCATGCCGAATGCTAAACCGGTCAAGCAACAACAACGACGATTCCGTCCAGACATTATGGATACAATTGAAGCTGAAGTCAATAAACTTATGGCCTCTGGATTTATTAGAGAGGAACAACATCCTGATTGGGTGGCTAATATAGTTCCTGTCCTTAAAAAGACTGGCAAGATCAGAGTATGCATAGACTTTCGCGATCTCAATGCGGCATGTCCTAAAGACGAATTCCCTCTACCAATCACTGATGTTATGATCGATAATACCTGTGGGTTTGAAAGGATGTCATTCATGGACGGGTATTCTGGGTATAATCAGATTAAAATATTTCCAGATGACGAGAAGCATACTTCTTTCAGAACGCCGATCGGTACATACTGTTATACAGTTATGCCATTCGGTCTCAAGAATGCAGGAGCAACTTATCAATGAGCTATGAGCATTATACTCCGTGAACATTTACGAAAAACAGTTGAATGCTACGTTGATGATATTGCAGTTAAAAGTCGACAAAAGGAGGATCACATCCAAGATTTGAAGACTATTTTTGATCTAATACGTAAGCATCAATTAAAGATGAACCCTACTAAGTCCTTCTTAGGCATCTCTAGTGGCAAATTTCTCGGCTTCGTCATTACCGCTAAAGGTATACACGTGGATCCCGAGAAGATCAAAGCCATCCAAGAGATGCGTCCTCCACGCACCTTAAAAGAGCTACGAGGATTTCAAGGAAGGATCGCTTACATTAGGAGATTCATCTCTAATCTTTCAGGACGCTGCAGACCATTCAATAAACTTATGAAAAAGGGTGTTTCTTTTGTCTGGAATGATGAATGTCAGAAAGCATTCAATGATATAAAATAATATCTGATGAGCCCTCCAGTATTGGTACCTCCTGTCTCAGGAATACCGTTCCTTCTGTATACCCGAGCAATGAGTCATTCACTCGGTGCATTGCTCTCTCAAAAGAATAAAAATGGTCATGAACAAGCCATTTACTATCTCAGTCGTACTATGACCGGAGCTGAACCTCGATATTCACCAGTTGAAAAAGAATATCTAGCATTGATGTTCGCTGTCCAAAAGACACGACATTATATCATGGGTCAGACTATTCATGTCATTTCTCGGATAAATCCTATACAGATCATGATGAAGAAACCCAGTGTTTTGAATTCTCGATTGGCTAACTGGGGAATCTTACTTGCTCAATATGACATGCATTATATTCCTCAGAAATTAGTCAAAGGACAAGCTTTAGCCGATTTTCTGGCTGCTCATTCAATTCCAAAAAATTCAAAACTCTATGATGAAATACCCGATGAAGTCCTAGATTCAAATCAAATTGATGAAGAGGATCCTACTTGGCGTTTATTCTTTGATGGAGCTTCGAGAATAGGTCCTAATGGTGATATTGTCGCTGGAGTTGGAATCGTTCTCGTGTCGCCAGAAGGTCTTGCTATCCAAAGGGCTTATTCCCTTGATCAACCATGTTCAAACAATGTAGCTGAGTATAATGCACTACTTATTGGTCTTCAACTCGCTAAACATCTGAATATTCAATATTTGGAAGCGTATGGAGATTCTAAGCTCATTGTCAATCAGATAAGGGGTACTTATGAAGTTCGCCATCAAGATCTGGTTCTTTATCATAGATCGGCTATATCTATGGCTTCTTCGTTCGAAGAATTCTTCATTGAACATTGTAGCACCCAGTTTCCCAAATGAGGGTAATTTTGAAATTTTATGTTTATAATTATTTTAATAATAATATTTAATTTATGATATGATTTTTGGTGATTTAAAATTATTTTAAAATTATTTAAATCAATGACTTGTGGTTTTGACGTTTTGCTAGTGAAATCCTAGAGACTGTTTGACCTAGAGCCTAACCATGAGATTATGATATTTTAATATCATTTTTGGCCTAAGGATATTTTTGCATTTGACCTCTTTGAATTATTTTGATATTATTTTATTATTTATGATATTGTTTTGGGGTTATTTGAGTCGGGTTCGAATTTCAACTCATTCCGACTTGTATCGGAGACCCGGGGTAGTTTTGACTCTAGCGGGCCCACACACTAGTTAGGCATGGCCCACATAATATTAATTTTACTCCACATGATATTAATTTTAGTTAGTGACTAGACTAATTATTTTGGTTAGTATTAATATGGATTAGAGTTTAGGATTGACCAAACTACCCCCGACTTAACCCCTTACCAATGTATTAGTAAATAGACTAGAAAAGGAACTTTTAGACTTTTCCTAATAGGACAAAATCACCTTTATGGCCAGCCACAATAAGGATAGGGTTGAGCCTCCCATTTGTCATTATCCATCTATTTTTCTCTCTCTTGTTCTTTCCCAAATTCCTAGAGAGCAATCCCTAGCAATTTCTCCACCAAATCATTCTATTTCACCACCAAATCTTCTTCTTTCCTTCTCTATTCTAGCCAAGGAGGAAGCTACCCAAGTTTGGGAGGATTCGGAGCTTGTTCGTGTCCTTTTGGAATCTCTACGTGTCGGTGTCGCTCCGGGAAGACTTTTCTTCGATTCGATCTACCGGGAGGTATAAATTCCTCCTTCTTTTTATTTCCTCATGCATATAGGTCTATTTTGAACCCATAGGAATGATTTCCATGGTTGTATCTCCATTTGTGTCCATTTTGTGTCCATTTGGAGGTCATAGGAGTGTCCTTTGTGTTGTGGATGTGTTCATGTTACATATATAGATTTATATATATATATATATATATATTGTAATGAGAGTGTATCTATATTTATATATATAATAAATGGTTCATGATGATTATATAATCAAGTTTGTGAGTGTGGTTCCTCATATTATTATTGCTATTATTGTTGTGGATAATTAGGATATATATTGTGTATTCTTTTGGCTCAAACTATCTAAATCCGTCATGATTTTTATCCACGTTTTTAATTTCAGCCCTAACTTAGAAATGTCATAACTTCTAGCTCAAAGCTCGGTTTAATCTTCCGTTTTTTTTTAAAGAAGCGTATTGAAGTTATCTTTCCAAAAACATGTATTAATAGGCCTAATTCTTTCTGTAACTTTCTGGATAATTATTTGAGTGTCAGCTGTACGAAAGACAAACGCGTTCTCGGTGTTTTCGCGATTCTGGGAGTTTCCGGAAACGAAAATGCGATCCGTTTGAAGTTTCGGAAAGTAACACATAGATCTATAACATACTTTAATCCTAGAATTTAATTCGTGCTGAGTTGGTACAGTATTGATTATTAGTAGGAGTTACTATTCGGCATATGTATTTTTTGCACCCTTGTGTGTAATATAATGTTCTATTTGATTTTAACCCATGTTAATGTATATACATTATGTAACTAAATAGAGAATGCAAGCATGAGTAAATAGTTAAATAAATGATGTATGAGGTGTAACATCCTATCTAATGTAAGCATGTATAAGTATGGCTTGTAATGAATATGATGTATGGTGTATATAGTAGTGCAAGAGAATAAATGAATGATAACTGAATGCAAGCATGAATGTAATATAATGATAGATGTAATGTATGTAATATACAAGTTAATGAGATGTAATGTTCTATGTTAACACAAATCCTATATTACCTCATGTACCCCTTACACTATGTTGACACTATCACACTTGACACTTTGTTCACTTACACTTTGACACTCTTTGATATGTATACACTATGTATGCCCATTTAACCCTCACTTGCCCCTTTGCCATGTTCACATACACACACATAGCCTCTTAAATAAGTATTTATGAATATAGTTAACTTAGCTATGTATGTATATTATATATATAGTAGCATATTATATTGTAATATATAAGTTTATATAGCCATTGAAATGACATAATTATAGACCTAATGTTGAATACCAATATATGCATGTGTATATATGTGTAGACATGTATAGCTTAAAGTAATAGATTACCTAGTGTATATCTAATGTGAATTCTTGCCTATTTGAGTATTGAATAATTGCATGCTATATAGAGTTGGGTGTATGTTGGCTTGTATAGCCTTGTATTGATGTGTGCTTGCTAGGATAGTCTTGGTTAGGCCTAGTAAGACTTGCTAGGTTAGGACATGACCTAGCTTGACCTAGTTTGACTAGTGCAGTTGACCAGAGTTGACCAAGGGTTGACTTTGGCCTAGTTTGACCTAGATTCATGTAGAATGCATTGTAGTGCTTTATATTACCCTTCTGGATATGTTGTGACTTGTGCTGTTCTAATTAGGAGCCAGACACCCCTCCTCGGACAGTATCTTTACCTTGGACCTTCAGATATCAGGCGAGTACATTCTCTGATTATTTCATAACTTGCTTAGAATTATATTCCTGCTCTAGTTTACCTTATTTGATGCTGTCACGATATTATCCTGGATTGGTACTATATGGATCCCTACATTGAGATGTTATCCCCCTCGGGAGCATCGGATACATTGTGTCATGTGTTTCATGTACATCGTGTATTCCTCGCTCTCATGTTATTCATGTTTCTCATGTGCATCATGTTCGTTCATGCTCGCTCGTGTACTCTCATGTGCTCTCATGAATCGGTCATATTTCCCATGTATCTCATGTATAACCTATATTGTATGTACATTCATTTATGAGCCTTCATGTGAATTTCATGTGCACCCATTTTTGGGCCCCCCATGTAAACTTTATGTGTACTCATGTATGAGCTCTCATGTATACTTCATGTGCACCCTTTATGGGCTTCATGTGAAAACCATGTATGTAACATAACTTATTTGGATCCTTGTGTATTGATTGGGGTATGGGGGAGTATAAATAGTCATGTGAACAATTCCAAAGTAGTATAGCCATGTGCACCTCTTTAGTATAGTCATGTGCAAATCCAGCCGTTCACATGTCGACTTTGTACTCTAAATCACTAGTCACTGGTAGCTCTCTACTTATAGTAGATATTTCTATTACAGTTCTCTCTCTGTTTACATCATGTACTTTCTTTCAGTTTCATGTATCGTACTCTCTTGTATTTTTATATTTTCTAACCTGTTATGATCTGCGTGAGATGGATTGTGCTCGCTCCTGTCCTGACTGGACCTGTTGATAAATTTTACAGATGGCCTGGGATTGCCTGCTAGCCTAGAGGAGACACAGTAGGGGTTGTTTAGGTAGTTATTTCATTTTGTCTGGAGTTGTATTTACTTTGTGGATTACTGTATCTGTATTTGAGTTTTGAGATGTATTTCTGGGATTATGTATCTTAGACACTTAGACTTCTATCTCCTGTATCTTTTTTGGATTTCATGTTTTATCTATCCTTATCATGCTCTACCTTAGATGTGATTGAGGCTGTATCTGTTATGTCACTCTCATTCGGGGAGTATAAACTGTTTAGTCTTATACTGTTAGATGCATTGAGACCTAGGACAGCGTTCTACTGCCGACACTGCGGCGTAGGCTGGGCGTTGTTACGTTCTCGTGCCCTAACTCTAGGGTGCGGGTCGTGACAAACATGTTAGGCGAGCATGTAACACAGAAGCTGATGCTCTTGCTAATCTTGCGGCGGTATTGGCTATTCCAATTAGACGTCAACAAATGATTGTTGTTTGCAATCGAGAATTATTTCATCTCGAGAACAATCTGACTCTAGGACTTCCAGTTGACATTGAAGAATCAACATCTCATGACGTCAACACAACAAGAGGATTTGGATTCAGTCGTAAATCATTATCATCTTCATCTGATTCTAGCATAGAATTCATCTTCAATAATTCATCTGAGACTCAGAATACGGATAAAGATTGGAGACTTCCTTTCTTAGATTTCGTATTGTATGATATTCTTCCAGATGATCCTAGTGAAGCGGCATCTATCAGACGACGATCACTCAGATTTTATTATAATCATACCACAAAAACCTTATATCGTCGAGCTTATGATGGTTTACTTCTTCGATGTGTTGCCGGTGATGAGGCTCAACAAATCATTCGTGAAGCACATGATGGAATTTGTGGTGCACATCAGCCTGGACCAAAACTTCAAGACCGTATTCGACGTATGGGTTATTATTGGCCCACTATGGTATCAGATGCCATCGAATATGCGAGAAAGTGTAAAGCTTGTCAAATCCATACAGATTTTATTCATCAACCTTCGGAATTTCTGCATCCGACGGCAGCATCATGGCCCTTCGAAGCTTGGGGCGTGGACATTATTGGTCCAATCAATCCGCCATCATCAAAAGGTCATCGGTTTATTCTCGCAATAACCGATTACTTTTCCAAATGGGCCGAAGCTATTCCTTTATCTGAAGTTAAGACATCCAATGTCATCAGCTTTATTAAGCATCATGTCATCTACAGATTTGGTATTCCTCGACGCATTATTCATGATAATGGTCCACAGTTCGTCAGTCAGAAATTTACTCGATTCTGTGACGACCATCGGATCAACAATATGGCTTCTACCGCATATAATCCGGCAGCTAACGGATTAGCAAAGCTTTCAACAAGACCATCATCAAACTCTTAAAGAAGTTTGTCTCTACTAACAAACGTAATTGGAGTGAGAAACTCGGCGAGTGTTTATGGGCTTACCGTACTACAGTTCGTAATGCCACTAAATGTACACCTTTCTCTCTAGTGTACGGATGCGAAGCTGTTCTTCCATTAGAGATTCAAATTCCTTCTTTAAGGATAGTGATCACTAATGAACTTACTACTGAGAATAATGATCGTTTTCGACTCCAGGAATTAGAAGCTCTGGATGAAAAGCGATTATCTGCTCAACAGAATATCGAATTCTATCAAGCTAGAATTTCAAGAGCTTTTAGTAAGAAAGTCAGAGTTCGAGCATATCAAAAAGGAAAACTTGTTTTAACAGTCAGACGTCCTATGACTATGACTCATATGAGCAAAGGCAAATTTGACGCAAAATGGGAAGGCCCCTATATTATGAGCCGAGTTTTCTCGAATGGAGCTTATCAACTCTTAGAACTTGATGGTCGAAAAATTATGATGCCTATCAATGGCAAATTCCTTAAAAAGTATTATGTATAAAATACTTGTAAAATATCAGACAAGTTCATGTTTATAAATAAAATTTTATTCATGAATGATAGTACATGATATTAAGGAAGATCACTATCATCCTTCTCTACATTTGGACGTGGACTGCTGCCGTCTTTCTCAAAAATATGATCAGCAAAAGAATTGAGAACTTCTTTACTGGAGCCCACGAGAAACTTGCAGATTGCCATCCTCATGGCTTCTTCTTCTTCAGACCTTCCTGGATCAAGCAGAAAGTCCAAAATGTCTCGTGGCGGCTTGGGTGCAGACGAACCTTCAACTGTTTCTATCTCTTTCGGCTGAATTAGATCAGCAGGGCGTTCTTTAGTGCCTTTCTGAACCTTCATGGCGATTTCAGCCTTCTTGGATGCTTCTTCAAACGTCATTTTTATGTTTGAAAGTAGAAGTGTTCATTCTTGTCAGATTTCTGCTATATTTATAGGCAGGAGTTCCTCAAATAATGAAGCGTCACATTCATCCGACGATTCACATATCCATTAAATGCTTGACGGTTCGTCCGTTCATTTCTCACATTCATCAGACGGTTCGTCCGTTCATTAATACTTGACGGTTCATCCGTTCATTTATTACATTCATCCGATGGTTCGTCCGTTCATAATCTTCTGGGAATTTATTATCTATCACATTTTTATAACTTCTGGATCAATTCCGAATCTACTTACTTGTCATTTTTGACCTCTGCATAGAAATCAATCTATTTTCTTTTGAGTTCCTACATATTATTATGTCCATATTACCTCTGATAATATTATATACTCAAAATCAGAAAAGAAGATTTTATTATCTATCATGTCCACAATTCATCCAAGTAAATACAAATTATTGAGCATAGAAGAATTATCATTTCTATTCTCATTTCACCATAAAAAGTCTATTATATTTTCTTAGACTTTCTTACAAATCATAAAGGAAATCTATTACAATCTTGGATTTTCATTCTATGTACACAAATGGAGATCTATTTCTTCTTGGATCTTCTCTGGCGAGTTCGTTGTTTGTGGCAATTCCTGATCGTCCAGCAGAAATCAAACTCTAGTTTTATCTCTCAGACGAGAGGAGAACCACATAGTAGGGCAACACAAAAACGTGTTGCTGCCAATACAACTGATGGATTAGGAGCAGCCTTTCAACGGAGACAGGAATGTATCCAAATCTTGGGATACAATTCCTAGTTCTGCCGTAAAAGGAACTCTACTACCCGATTTCTCGGGGTAAAGCTGACTCCACCATCCAACTCTCGTGTATAAAGGCTCTTCCTACCATCTGAGGAAGACCCTTCTATCCCACGAAGAATTCTGAGTTGTCTGATTTGCGCGTCAAAAGCGCATGAGTTGTCTGATTTGCGCATCAAAAGCGTATGAGCTCCCTAATGTTGGTGTCAGAAGAACACTCTCCACAGTATCCATATCACCAATGCCAGTTCTGAAGAAAAATTTTAGCCGAGCTTCTACAGAAAACAGCAAGGAAAAAGAGATTAAATCAACAGAAAGCGTGCATTCGTCAAACAGAGACAGGCGTGTATTGTTCAGTCAGAAACAAAAGCCCATCTTCAACAGTAAAAAATGGTACGCGTACTTACCATCGAGTTTGGCGCTAAGGATTGGCAAATCAATGTCTGATATAGTGCACAGAAATCGAACATTAGAAAGCATTGCTTTCCTGTTTGAGAATGAAATCTCACAAAAAATTCATTTTCTGAGAAGAAGAAGAAGAATAAGAAGATGAGTATACATGGAACTCACCTATCTATTTAAAGGATAAAGTACAAGCCTATTCTTGGAAAAGATCTGAGTAAAAAACGCTCATAAACCATGGAATGAGTGACACGTGTACTTTGGAAGACAGCGCAGCATTGGAAACAGTCAAAGAGTGCCACTTAGTATTCTTCATTAATGCACACTGTTCAAAACAAAAGTTGTACTACATTTTTCAAAATAGGCGCTGATGGCCTTACAAAAGAAAAAAGAGAGAGAGTGCAACATTTTCAAAAGAAGTATTTTTCAGAGCAACTGAACTTAGTGCCCAGTTCTTCTACGCTCTTGACCCCTATACGGTGTAACAGAGCATTCAACATTTCACGCTGTTCTGCAAGGCTGCGTCCATTGGAAGAAGACGAGCCATCCAGACCAAAGTGGCTCAGGAAGTTCTTGGCCAGTTGTGTAGGGTCATCTTTGAACTCGAAAACAAAAGGCTCCGGTTCCTTACCCCCAAAAGTAGGGTCGCCATGGGCACAAAAACCCAATTTTCTTGCTTCTTCTTCGGCTTCTTCCTTCGGTGTCATGTTGACGTAAGATGAAGATTAAAGCTGAATTTCCTCTCCATTTATAAAGGAGTTTGCTGACGGTTCATATTCCATAATAAATTGGATTCAATCAGTCTCGGAGAACGAAGAGTCATCATGACATTTAATAAGTTCATTGGGATGTTTTCAAAGAGCTTCGAAATCTTGAAGTCTTTTCGACTTCCGAAAAATTTGAAGTCATCTCAGCGTGACTGAATTCATTTTATCATCTCGTTTTCAAAGTATTTCAAAATAATTTATCATTTTTCGAAAACTTTGAAGGGGGTTTTGTAGGCTTCAAAAATGATAGTCACGCTGAGTTGATCCGAACTGAGTCTCAAAAGTCACGCAGAGTTGATCAGGACAAATGTCTAAAAATCACGCTAGTGACAGCTCATCTTTTGTCAGAAATTTCATCATGACTGACAGCACGATAGTCGAAGAATGTCTCCTCGTATGCCACGTATACACAGAACTCAAGAGATCACAGCCGGCTATTGCGTGATTTTCGAAATCTTCCTCAACAAGACTCAGCCTTCACCAAGTTGGCGTGCCAAAAAGACCTTCTTGTCATTTAATGCGACTGACAAAAGCAATCACTGTCAGAGATTTTGTGTCAGTCGAGGCACGTCGAATCAAGACAGCTGGCAATCCTGTCTCAATCGAGCGTGGATTATGTTCCTTCCTCCAGTCTGCGTATATTTTGAGTTTTCTGTCTCAAGTTTGCGTGGATTCTGAAGTTTCCTCCCTCAAGTCTGCGTGGATTTTGAAGCTTTTTGCCCCAAGTCTACGTGGATCCTGAAGCTTCTTGCCCCAAGTTTGCGTGGATTTTGAAGTTTTCTGCCCTGAGTCTGCGTGGATTTCGTCTTCAACAAGTCTGCGTGGATTTCATCAAATTGGAGTACGTGGCAGCCGTGCCACTGATCTTTCGCCTGCGTGTCCTGTAACTTGCACACGACCCATGCATGATTGCCATGTGTCCAACAGTTACAGGCCACGTCCAGTAACTGCTCACAACCTTGCGTATGTTAAATCCTGCGTGATTTTCAACTAGGCACAGGCTGTGAAGATAATTATCTTTTCAGTTATTTTTGACTCTATAAATAGAGTTCTTTTTCTTATTCATTGTACAGATACAAAAATATCTAACTTAATGTCAAAATTTTGAGAGCTTTTCTTCTTCGCATCGTCCAATGGATAAAGCGATCGTCTTCTAAATCGGATTCCTACAGTTGTAATTTTCCCAGATACACAATAAATAAAGTAAATTTATTTATGGAAAACATATATATATATATATATATATATATATATATATATATATATATATATTGATGCATATATTTGGTCAATAGATTATCTTTTTTTTTTAATATATTCCAGCACTCAAAATTTTTTTTTAAGTTATTCAAAAGATTCACTTTCTTATTATGTAGCAGATAAATTTTGGTGTAATCTTTAGAGATTATTTGATATAATCTTTTGATGCATGATATTCAGTGGAATCTAATTTGTCGATTATTGATTATTTACATTTTTTAAATATACATGTACATAAAGTTTTGGACATGATTCAATTTTGTAAAATTTAGTCAACATTCAAAAATTTTGGTACCTTTTGTGACTAGCAATAGTTGTCTAATATTCTAAGTAGGCTCATTGAAACAAGATGTCGCCAAAGTGACCTCTCTTGCGTAGATAGCCTATGAGGGATATCGGATGTTTGTGTGTGTATATTCATGCGGGTATTAGTCGGCCCAAAGGAAGGTTAATACTTGGCCGAATTGCACACATACTTGTGGTGATAAATGTGTGACAATTATACGGTTTACATGTGAATAATAACCCGATCCAAAGATAGGCTTATTATTTGACATGACTTATTGTCACCGTTTGATCACTACACCAAGAGTACCACTTGCAGTTAGTATCACTGTCCGAAGACTTGATATTAATGATGCACTAGGTATCTTGAGATGGGGTTCACCATTATTTGAATTTGTTTGACTATCTTTTATTCTTTGGTTATTAATTAGAGCATATTTGTTTATTTATTTTTGTTCTCTTTTCATGTAATGTTGCTATAATATCTGCCAATACGAATTCAATTTCCATGCTTAATGGGATAAATTTTAAGGGCAAAGAGAAAAGAAATACAGAAGCTGCTGAGGTCCTAGCTCAAAAGAAACAACAATATAAAACTAAGGGTTGTTTCTTTTGTAACAAGTTAGGACACATAAGAAAAAGTATATTTCTCAATTTGGTCTGTTCTGAGGTTAATTTAGCATCAGTACCTAGAAACACATGGTGGTTAGATTCTGGTGCTACTACCCACATTAGTGTTTCTAGACAAGGTTGTCTGAGCTACTGAAAGCCAATTGATGGTGAAAGATACATCTATGTGGGTGACGGCAGGTCGGTAGAAGTGGAAGCAATATGACATTTTAGGTTATTATTGGGAACCAATTATTATTTGGATTTGATAGACACTTTTATTGTACCGTCTTTTAGACAGAATTTAGTTTCAGTTTCCTTACTGGACAAATCTGGTTACCATTGTTCATTTGGAAACAATAAGTTTAGTCTATCTTTAAATTCAAATATTGTTGGTAATGGTTTCCTTAATGTTTATGATAACCTATATTCACTTGAAACTATTGCATCTTACAATGAAACCTTGCATGTGGAGTCACGTGGTACTCAACGCAAAATTAATAATAAAAATTCAGCCTCATTATGGCACAAGCGATTAGGTCACATCTCTAGAAATAGAGTTGAACGACTTGTGTCTGATGGGATTTTAGATTCCCTTGATTTCACATACTTTAATGTCTGTGTTGAATGTGTAAAGGGAAAACAGACCAAAACAAAAAGATTAGGTGTCAATAGGTCTACAGAAGTCTTAGAATTGATTCATACTTATATCTGTGGACCATTCCCTTTGACTTCTTGGAATGGTCAAGAATATTTTATATCATTCATAGACGACTATTCTAGATATGGCTACCTATATCTCATTCATGAGAAATCACAGTCTTTGGACATATTCAAATCATTTAAAGCCGAAGTTGAGAACCAACTCAACAGAAGAATAAAAGTCGTCAGTTCTGACCGTGGTGCAGAATACTACGGTAGATCTGATGGATCAGGTGAACAACGTCCAGGACCGTTTGCTAAATTCCTAGAGGAATGTAGAATCGTCCTACAGTACACCATGCCAGGATCACCTAGCATGAATGGTGTAGCTGAAAGACGAAATAGGACTCTTAAGGATATGGTGAGGAGTATGATTAGTCATTCTACCTTACCAGAGTCACTCTGGAGTGAAGCACTTAAAACAGCAGCTTATATTCTGAATAGAGTGCCAACTAAAGCGGCTGCAAAAACAGCTTATGAGCTTTGGACAGGCAGAAAACCTAGTTTGAAGTATTTACATATTTGGGGTTGTCCAGCTAAGGCAAGGCCTTATAGGCCATATGAAAAGAAATTGGACCCCAAAACTGTAAGCAGCTACTTTATTGGCTATGCGGAGCGATCAAGGGGTTATAAATTTTACGATCCCACAAAAAGGACAATTTTTGAGACGGGAACTGCTATATTTTTTGAGGATGTTGAGTTTGGGGGAAGAAATAAAGTTAGGGATATTGTATTTGAGGAGGAATCGGTTTCGATCCCTATTATCACTTTTGACGATGTGCAGGTTTCTGTACCTGTCATTGATCAAGAAGTGAATTCGGAACCTCAACAAGACAATGTTGATTTACCTCTACAAGTCGATGTTGAGCTACCTCAACAAGACAACATAGAGGCACCCCCCATTCAAGATGAGGCAATTGTTCCTGAGGAACAAACTCAACAACCTCAAGAATTGATGCCATTAAGACGGTCCACTAGAGAAAGGAGAAATGTAATTTTGGATATATTTATTATATTTCTCCAGGAACATGAGGAAGACCATAGAATATTGGAAGATGATCCAATCAACTTCCGTTAGGCCATGGAAAGTTCCAATTCTCAAAACTGGATTGATGCAATGAATGAGGAGTATAAGTCCATGCAAGATAATAAAGTTTGGGAACTTGTCCCATTACCAAAAGATGTGAAGCCCATTGGTTGTAAATGGATATTTAAAACCAAGAAGGATTCGAATGGTAATGTGGATAAGTATAAAGCACGTCTTGTAGCTAAAGGCTTTACTCAAAAGGAAGGGATTGATTTTAAAGAGACTTTCTTTCCGGTTTCTTCGAAAGACTCTTTTAGAACAATCATGGTACTTGTTGCACATTTTGATCTTGAGTTACATCAAATGGATGTCAAAACGGCGTTTCTCAATGGTAACATTGACGAAACTATTTATATGGTGCAGCCAGAAAACTTTGTGTCGGGAGATCCAAAGAATATGGTTTGCAAATTGATAAAATCCATTTATGGACTCAAGCAAGCTTCTCGTCAGTGGTACTATAAATTTCACCAAGTTGTTACCTCGTTTGGTTTTGAGGTTAACGTTGTTGAAGATTGTGTGTATCACAAATTCAGTGGGAGTAAAATTATTTTCTTGGTTTTGTATGTTGATGACATACTGCTTGCCACAAATGATATAGACATATTGTAAGACACTAAGAAATTTCTATCAAATAACTTTGAGATGAAAGAACTTGGTGACGCCTCTTTTGTATTAGGAATTCAAATACATCGAGATCGTTCTCGAGGTATTCTTGGATTATCATAAAAGAGCTATATCGATAAAGTGCTTAAAAGATTTGGCATGCAAGGATGCAAACCAGGTGACCAGTCGCTAAAAGAGACAAGTTTAGTCTCAATCAGTGCCCTAAAAATAGCCTTGAAATTAAAGAAATACAATTGATCCCCTATTCATCAGCTGTGGGGAGTCTAATGTATGCTCAGGTATGTACGCGTCCGGATATTGCGTACATAGTTGGAATTCTAGGCAAATATTTAAGTAACCCTGGGATGGATCATTGGAAAGCAGCCAAACGGGTCATGAGATACTTACAGAGAACAAAGGATTACATGCTCACTTATAGGAGATCGGACAGCTGGAGATCATAGGGTATTCCGACTCCGATTTTGCTGGATGCCAAGACAGCAGGAGATCCACGTCAGGTTATGTTTACATGTTAGCTGGAGGAGCTATATCTTGGAAGAGTGTCAAACAAACACTCATAGCTTCGTCCACTATGGCAGCAGAGTTTATACCATATTTTGAGGCATCTAATCATGGAATATGGTTGCAAAATTTTGTCACTGGACTGCACATTCTAGAGGGTGTTGAAAGACCACTTAAGTTATATTGTGACAATAAATCAGCAGTACTATATTTTAATAACAACAGGAGCTCGTATAAGTCAAAGCATATTGACATAAAGTTCCGAGTTGTGAAGGAGAGAATTCAGAATGGTGAAGTGTCCCTAGAGCATATTGGGACAAACTCTATGTTAGCGGATCCGCTCACAAAAGGGTTACCACCCAAGGTCTTTCATGAGCACACTGCTCATATGGGTGTTATCTCATTTGATGATATATCAGTTTAGTGGGAGTTTGTATTTTATGTATTTGGGTGCTATTTGGTTTTGGACACATTTATGTATTAAAGTATTTTTTGGATATTTATCTGATCAGATATATAAAAATTCAGTTCATTCTGTTTTCATTATGTTAAAGTATTGATCTCACTAAAGTTAAGGAGGACCAGTTGGAAGTAGACATGTATTGATCACATTGCGTGTAATTTCCATGCTATTGATCTATGTCATTTAGCTATATTGGTATATGTGACCATTGATGGTTTAGTTACGCTATATGTGACGAATGCCGCTTTGATCCTATGTTGATATGGTTAATGGACGAGATTGTCCGGATATACCCTAAGAATTAAGATAGCAATTTATGAGCTCACTAAGGTTAACACAATTATAAGGTTACATATGTGGCCCAGTGGAAGATTGTTGGAATTATTCAATAATATGGGCCACACATGTAAAATTAATTGTGTTGGGCTATCTAAATAATTAAGCCAAATTAAAGTGGTCTATTTGGAAATTGGCTTAAGGGTATAATTGTTATAGAATTAATGTGTAGATACCGGAGATAATTCTAATTTGATGAGGGGCCAAATTAGAAATATCAACACATATATAAATATGTGTATTCATTAGGGTTATGGTCCCCAACTCATACGGCCACCAAAGAGAAGGTTCTCTCTTTTTCTCTTCTGCATCCCCATCAACAGAAAGAGAGGGACAAAGGATTCAGATTCACCTTTGTCATTAAGGGTCGTAGCAAGTTGGAAGATCGAACCTAATAAAGAGACGATCGCTTCAAGATCCATCAAGCCTAGCAATGGATTCAGGTACGCTTCCACAATTTTATTTATGTTCTTCATCTCATGAATCGACAGGGTACAATAAAATTTCAAACACGGGATGCGAGATACAATCCAATAATCTTCACCTTAACTCATTCGGATGAGTCCGAGCGATCAAAAAATTCAATATATTGTCATCTCAATTTATTCTACTACCAAACTAAACCAATACGTTCATCCGCACAACTATTAGGTACCAATCACATGTTCCATGACCACCTTGCGTCCGACCGCTACACCTATCTTTGAATCCAATCCGTATAATATCTCCATCATTAGTCTGCGCAAACCCAAATAAGCTTATGGAGCTCCACCTTAGGAGCAAATTTGTATAATATACGTACTTTATAAGTCCTTGTTCCGAACCACCTTATGCATACAACTAAGCCTTATGAAATAACTTGAATCGATTATACGTATCATGAACGTTAAGCATACTGATATGTTATGAAGTAACTACAACACCCAATCCATTCCAATCACCCGGTCCAGTCCAATCGATCTTGTATAATAGCGATCTAGAATTAAGAACAATCACAAATACACGATTTGATATGAACGTCTGTGGAACAAATATTTTATTATTTATGAGAGTGTAGGCTACAATTACAAAAGATGAAGTCATAAGTGATCATAGCTACCAGGACTTGGGATATTTACAAAAGATGAACGCATGTTTTTTTAGCTGAAATTTCTCAAAATTTACAATTGAGCATGAGGAAGAGGACATACAATTTGATGACTAATTAAACAAAAAAGAAAGAAGAAGAAGAAGAAGAAGAACAAAAAGAAAAAGAAGAACAAAAAGAAAAAGAGAAAGAAAGTAATTAATTAAACAAAACAAGGCCTTCAAGTTGTGCAAATACGCTTGCGCAGATAATTTGCTAAGACCTCTTCCAAAGGCAAGCCTGACTTATCAGCTTCTTGTACCAATTCCTTCCATTGCTTCTTGCTCATCCTAATCTTTATCGTTGTTCGGTTGTACGAGTCACGACGATCACCCCTCTCCTCTCGGTACGAACAAATATAATACTTTCACGAGATGGTCTCATGTTGTCGCTACCTGAACTTCTCGGTTCCTCCTCGATATCCCAAGGCTCATCGTCGGACCATACTCGCAGCGGCAAGAGGCAGTTCCCCATTGGTTAATGATTTCAGTACTGAATATTCCTCTTCCTCTTCTTCTTCTTCTTCACTTGGAGTGGTATATGTATATGTTTGATATAGAAGAGTTTGCAGTGTGTAGCTATATATAAGAAGCTATTAGCAAAGGAATAACAAAATGGAATTGATTGGGAGACCAAAGAATATAATGGGTCAAATATATGTAGCTAATATAATATTATTATAATAAAGGACACATGCATGATTAGTGTGTTGTGTTGTCTTACTTGACATGGACCATGTACATGGTGGCGCCGTGCATGCAATCAAATATATATTATAGCAGACAGCATGCATGAATGCATATATAGTCAAGAGAGAGAAAAAAAGAAGAAGCTTAATTCATGTTACATTAATCCATGCATACTAATATTTAATTAAGGATCTAAATATCTGTCGGGTCAGCATTAAAACACTTTTCAGACTCAGTAGTCAGTACCGCATTAATGATTGAGACACGAGAGACACGTGTGGACCCGCACGTGTGTACATGCATTTGATATCGATAATTTTTTATAGTTTAATTAGCATCTCGGAGAACTCAATGTAAACAACTTAAGAATTTATATATCAACATGGTGTGGGCCCTATGCCGGGGGTGGTGGACGGGGATACGTCTCGCATGGTCATGCACGGTCACCCCTCCAGACAGACGAAATATAATTTTCTTTGAGAAAATTTGAGTGGCACCCCACTTTTTTTACGCTTATTTAAGGTGTACTCCATAAGTTTACATGAATGTATGACACCCCCCACTTTTGACGGTTTTCGTCCAAAACGAACGGTCAATCCCTTTGACCAATTTTTTTGACGAAAATGCCCTTGTCTCCTTTTGTGTGTCCCTCTTCCTGTCACACAAGGCTGTCCTCCGCCGTGCTCGGCCCCCCTCCATGACGTCGCAGCTCCGCAGCTAATGGCAGCTTAAACACAAGTAACGGCTGAGATGGGGAGGTCCAGTGTAAAGCGTTCAGGAGTTATGGTGCTCGTCTTGGTTGTGTCTTTGGCCATAGTCATGGCCATTGCTGATGATCGGAAGCTCGAGAAGGACGGGTTTCTTGGTGGTGACGGTGGAGGGTTCGGAGGAGGTAGTTTTGGAGGTGGAAAGGGTGGAGGTGGTGGTATTAGCAGGCCCCACGCTCGGATTGTACATCGCCGACTCCATGTAAGCGCCCGCATAGACCCTCCATTCCCCATCCGCAATTGCGAACCCGGATCTGCACCCGGTGTACGGGGCGTACGCCCGACCCGCAGCCCGAACCGCCGCTTCCCTCAGCCTCCCCTCCTGGAGGAACTGGCGGCAGTGGCCGCAGGGGGCGTCGGAGACGGCGATGAGGTCGAGGGAGGGTTCGGCGTGGAGGAGGGCATTGGTGACGAGGAACTGCTCGGCATGGATGCTGTGGTGGAGGGGGAGTCCGGGGAACTCGAGGTTGATGCCGACGTAGATCCGGCCGGAGGAGGCGAGGCCGACCGCGCCGACCGGGAAGGAGGAGATCGGGGCGCGGGAGAGGAGCTGCGCGGATGGGACCAGGAGGGGGAGGAGGTCCGGAAGGGAGGAGACGTTGAGTTCGGACATCAGAGCTTGGGACTCGGACGGGGTGATCACGAACGGGGAGGTGGTGGTGGAGGCGGCGGTGGCATAGGAGGGGGTCATGGAGGTGGTTTTGGAGGTGGAAAGGGTGGAGGTGGTGGTATTGGCGGTGGTGATGGTGGTGGTGATGATGATGGTGGTGGTGATGGAGGTGCGGCGAGGTCGGGAAGGGGGGTGGGGCGAGGTCGGGGAGGGGGTACAGCGACGCCGTGGAGAGGGGCCGAGCACGGCGGAGGGGAGGGGAGACGGATAGTTGACACAGAGAATAGGACAACAGATAGGGGGTATTTTTGTCCAAAAAAATTGGTCAACGGGGTTGACCGTTCGTTTTAGACTGAAACCGTCAAAAAGGAGGGTGTCATACATTCATGTAAACTTGTGGGGTGCACCTTAAATAAGGTACAAAAAAGTGGGGTGCCACTCAAATTTTCTCTTTTTCTTTTATATATGCATGAGACCATATAAATAACAAAAATGCTATTTGGTTTTCAACAAATTTAAGTGATACCATCTTCCCTTATGTGGCATATAACACAGTTAATGACATGACAGTTGACATGGCAAAAATATATTAGACAATATCTAATATGATATCAATTTTATAATTTAATATATTAGATATTATAATATATTAGATAATATCATATTTGTTATTATAATATATTAGATAATATCATATTTGTTATCATCATAAAATTTATATATTAAATCAAATTTATATATTAATATCATATTTGTTATCATCATATTTATTATCATCGTAAAATTAATATATTAATAAAAATTAACATATTAGATAATGTCATATTTTTTATCATCATAAAATTAATATATTAATATCTTATATAAATTTAAATTATCTATTAGTATATATTAAGTCATATATATATATATATGTATATATATATATATATATATATATATATATATATATATATATATATATATATATATATTGTGAATAGATAATATTATATTTGTTATTATCATAAAATTAATTTGATTTTATTTTAGATAACAAATATGGTATTATCTATTTGTTGATTATTTAATTATTTCATTTCAAATCAAATAAATATTGTGAATAGATAATAACAAATTATCTAACAATAGAGAGAGAGGAGAGAGGAGAGAGTACGGGAGGGGAATAGGAGACGTGCCAACTTGGTTGGCGCACAGGAGGGAGGGGGCGCCAACTCCATTGGCTCCTTCTCTCTCTCTATTCCTAAGAGCACGCGCCAACTCTATTGGCGCGTCCTTACCCTATTTGTAATTTTTCCAAACTTTTTCTCTTTTTTATAATTTTGAAAAACTTTTTTACCCTATATGTAAATTTCTGTTTACTTTTATATATGCATGAGACCATATAAATAAACTTTTTTTTAAAAAATAATATTGATCGTCTTAGCTTACACCAAGCTTTCTTTAGAAGAGTCGTTATTATTCTACTATAGAGTCAATTTTTGTTCACCCACCAAAACTAGAATATTTGTTCATCGTCCAACAAAAAATTGACACGATTAGTGTGTTGTGTTGTTGTCACGCCCCAGTACCAGAATACTGAGACGAACTAGGCCAGCTACACCGTATAAGGTATATAAACGTCATACGGCGATCGTGGCTGTCAAGAGACTAGGGGGTGCATGCTACAATCAAGTCTCCTATGGTCCCACAGAGCATCTATGTCTCAATCAATCAAATCAAGAAGCAGTAAATAATGATCATATAAGACAAAGCAGTAAGGCGTCCCCGACGCTTCATCAAAATGATTCATGAGTCTAGATATACAAAATGATGACCTAGTTCCGAGAGTCGATAGTACATAACTATAGTCAGCTGCAGTCTGATTTAATTACAATTATGCAAAGAAAACTAGTGTCCAGAACTGTCGGCTAAACAAGTGCCGGTGGATAAACGCCAAGTACAAAATAGAACATATCATAGGGGTGAAGAAGAAACCCACTCATGGTCCCTGACGCCCATACTCCTGGTGTGCACCATTGTTCGGGTAGAAAGCTGGATCCTCTTGAGCCGCTACGAGTTCTGGCCAAACAAAACCAACGGGGTCAGGCCTCGAATAGCAAGTACCACAAGGGAGCACAAAAGAGTGAGATAAATCCAATGAGTTAAATAAGACCTGATTCACGAGTTATAGGCTTATACCATATCATCGAGACAATACGACACCATTACAACCAAACAAGGACAAACGGTGCCAATATCGTGCCGAGATAAGATATGTCCTATTACCATGGGCAGGTAAAAGGGCTTCTTGTCACGTCCCAGAACCAGAATACTGGAGAACGGGGGAAGACATAGCCAGCTACGTATATTGAAGTGCAACCCACCTCGCTATACGGTCACGGCTGTCTAGATACATGAGGGTTTACTACAAGCCAACAGTCTGCTATGGTCATGAACAAGCCTAGTGTCTCAATCACAAACAAGTAAGTAAATATTACAAGAGGTTAGATCACCAAATATACAATAGTTAGGCGTCCCAAACATTACATATTCAGTTGATCATGAAGCTAGTCGTTACAAAATATTAGGACTAACAAGAGTTTTAGTCATACATGATCAACCCTAGGATTTGTCAATCATGTTACAGCCCGTAGGCAGGCAGTAAGTAAGTGTAATCGAGCTAAACAGGTGCTCGTCGGCTAAACGCCTCAAAAGAATATTTTTACAATAAAGTGGGAGATCAAAATAAACCCATTCGTTGCCCTGGTTACGTCTAATCACCACCATTGGGCTGGAAAGTCGGTAGATCCTCTGGAGCTGCTCTGAAATCTGGCCATACAAAACCAGCTGGGTCAGATCCAAGAAAGAGCAAGTGCCACAAAGGAAGCTTCACTTAGGAACTAAAACCAGCAATCTGCACAAGAGTATAAATAAAAGTTAGAACTGGAAATAAAGAAAATACATCAGGATGATAAACGACGAGATAACCATGGAACTATTTAGATAACCAGGTTACAACCCGTAAACCAAACAAGGACCGGGGTTATAACCCTTCGTCTGAACAGAACTTAGAATTCTCACCATTTATTGGTAAAATAAATATAAGTACTCTGGTCATGCAGTAATCTGGAACAAGATCAGGGCAAGACCAGACAGGTTAGACTCCATTTAATCATTTCACGGCCAAGCAAGAATTACGGCTTGATACTTTAACTAGCTAGAGTTATCACATGCCTAGTTACTAGAAAGATGCAGTGAGATTATTCCACAGCCACAAGTCGAAAGATTAGGGTTGAATTCAGGTGGGTACATCGTCCAGGAAATGCATGTACCCTTAGGTAGCTTGAAGGGTGCAACACATGACAGTGTGCTGGAAATGTGCCCTACTCGACGGTAGGCTACAGATCCCACGCGCACCTAGGTAACGGGATTGCCTGTAGCTGGGAGATCTCTTCATGACTAATGTATTAATCTAGTTATTAGCTTTATTCTATTTTAGTAGGTACTCCTGACCGTGGTACTCAGGAGTCCCCTCCTAGACATGATGCAAGACATGACTGGATTATTTGTATAAGCACAATCGCCCACGGTGTCCAGGTCATTTATATAGGTCATGTCATGTCAGGTAGCCGTCGCAACATCTTATCAAGGTATATCATGTCAGGTTATCATGTCAAGAGTTCTTGTCAGGTGTGTGCCACTACGGGCCACTATCAGGTCATGTCATGTTCACTTGTCAGGAGTGCACCACGTGTTACTGCCACTTTTCTAGCTTGAGGGTATTTTGGTCATTTTCAAAATTCTAGAATTTATTTTGGGATTATTATATTTAATTATAATTAATGTGATTTTAGATAATTTTTGGTGAATTGTTTGGTTCTAGTTTTAGACTGTGACCCATGTGGACTAGGAGACTGTCCTATTGGCTAACCTAGGTCCAGACACCATGGTTAGGTTAAGAAACCCTAGTGTGACTTTAGTTAGTCATTTCAAGTTAGTTAGAATTGGTTTGGGGCTAATCGGATTTAGTATTGGTTAGAGAATGGCTTGTGGAGTCACAAGTCAAATCATGACTAAACTAGTTAGGACTCAACCCACAAGCTAAAACCCTAACCCTAGGGCCTTTGGCCAGCCACATAACAGCCCCTCCCCCTATTTATATCCTCCCAAATTTTAGGGATAGCCTCTTTCATTAGGGTTCATCAAGTTTTAGAAAAGAGGTAATGTTCCAACTTCACAAATTCATAGAAAATCCAAATTAGGTCCTTTTTCCTTCAAACAAATTCCTATAGTCTCTAAATACTGTTCTCTTGCTGTTTGGATTGAGATTTGACAGGGAGCACACAATTTGAGGAGTTTTGGGTGCTTTGAAGAATCCTCTTCTTTGAAGCTTTTTGGAGCTTTGGACACCTATAGGTATAATCTCCATTAATGCTCCTAAAATACTGTAAAAATCATTTCTAGGATGCCCTAACCCTAGCCTAACTGTAGGAATAGGGTTTCCTAAAATTTCGTGTCATTTCGTGTCCAAACAGGACACATATCAGTAGGCAGTGCTTACTGTTTGATGAAATGTCCCAATGGGCATTTCGATTGATTTTTAGGAATGTAATTGAATAGAAAATTAGGGTTTTACCTCGCTTCTGTGATTCTATTGCTCTGAGCATGTTTTCGTGTTGCGTCGTGTCGGATTGTGGACACGTACACGCGGGTGCACGTGCGCGCGCGCTGGCATGATGTATGTCCTGCTGCTCGGGGTTGATTGCGCGCAGCACACGCCACGTGGCCACGAGATTTTTGGCACACGTGTTGGGGCAATGACTGACACGAGGCTCGTCAAATTTCATGAGTCCTCGTGTCGTGTCGGAAACGATCTTGGGTGTGCACTGGACTGTGTGTGTGCGTGTGTATACTGTGTATTGTGAATCGGTTTGTTAATCGATTTTAATGTTTTTAAATTATGTTTTAATGATTATTTAGATCCTAAATGAGTAGTTAAATCTCTGTTACATCATATTATACATTGGTTTAAGTTGGAATGATGACTGGGTTCGAAAATTTCATAGGACAGTGCAAAGTCTGATACTACTTTGACACTGTCATTTCCTATTTTGTTTCAATCAGTTAGATTCATATTCCTGTATGTTTCTTCATTTTAATTACACCAACATATCATGTAACATGATAGGTAGACTTTGGCATTCGAAAATGGGCTTGGGTTTGTGTATAAAGGAACTTGATAGTTGGATTGATTTTGTTGTGATTGAGTTCAAAAACTGTGTTGATTTTTCCTATTTCCTGATTTGGTTCCAGATTTCAAAATGAGATTTGTCAATAGATTTAACCTATTAGGCACTCTGAAATACTTGCTATTAAGACTCTAACATATTCTTCTATGTATTACTTAGTTGTATGTTAAATTTGGATTGAAATGGATGTGTTTTCAATACAAAATCTGAGTTTGCTGTGGGCTATTCAATTTGGTACTGTCATTGAAACTGAGAAGGAAGCTTGAGAATTCTGAGAGTTTGAACTAAAACCTGGGGATTTGTTTTATAGTGATAACTTCAAAACCTGTGTTATCTTTTCCTTTGCTCCCTGTTAATCTGAGAAGAATGGGTTTGTGTCCCAGTTATTCATTAACTTGGGAAAACAGTTGTTTAAACTGATTTTTAGTGTTCAAATTCCTTTCCTTTGAATTGTTGTTTATGGTGAACTGTTTTAGATCATTGTACAAACCTGAGATGTTCAGTGATATTGTTAACTGATGATGATAGAGCCTGTTTTAGTTGTTCAACCTGGGAGCAGTTAGTGTTCCCTGTGTATTACCTGGGATTGGCTTTAGGTTCTGCCACTGCTATGTGAACCTGTGATTAATGATTTTCCTTTCATTTGAGTTCACAAAACCTGAGAACTATTACATGAGTTTTGGCTTTACACTGTAAACTGAATAGTGTAAGAATGACTTGTATTCCCTTCTTTACTGCAAACTGAATTCCTTTCTTTCCTTTACTGTCCCCCATCACACACACACTCACCCTTGTATTAATCACTGTCATGCTCTCTACCTAGCTGCACACACATTGTATTCACTCACACACACATTTGTATTGACACACATACACTTGAGGTTGTTCCCTCTCTTCCCATATGTTTATGTATTCACATTTTGAGTTGTTATATATATATTTTCCTTATATATAATTGTGTTTACATTTTAGATATATGAGTATAGGTATGGCTTGACATGATATTGCCTAGAATAACCTAGAAACCTAGAGTAGACTTGTTATAACCTAGAATAGTCTTGCTAGACCTAGATTTGACTAGATTGACCTAGTTTCATGTAGAATGCATTAATTTGTATTGTATTATCATTCTGGACTTGTTGTGACTCGTACTGTTCTATAGGAGACAGACACCACTCCTCGGACGGTACTTTCATCTCGGACTTTCAGATAGCAGGCGAGTACATGCTCTGATCATTTCATATCCTGCATTAGGAGTATATTTCCTGCTGTAGATTACTATACATGATGCTGACACGTCGGAAACACGGATTAGTACTATATGGATCTTGTTGGGCGATGTTATCCCTTAGCGGATACATCGGGTATTCGTGTTCGTGTACTTTATCGTGAACATCGTGTACTCCTTGTATTTGCGACTTTCGTGTACGAAATGTGTGAAATCGTGTATAATCATGTTTTCACATGACCTTCGTGTACAATAACATAACTTAGCCAGATCCTTGTGTATTGATTGGGACGGGGGAGTAGAAGTGGTTATGTAATCAATCCAGTAGATTACTCGTGTATAACCTCTGTAAATTATTCGTGTATAACATCGTGCCGTTTACATAACCATCTTGTGCTCTGAATCACTAGACACTATCAGTTCTTTATATACAGTAGATACTTATTTACAGCTCTTCCTGTTTATCATGATGTTCTTTCAGTTTCTTGTATTTTACTCTATAGCATGTTTATATGGCCTGACCTGCTATGATTTGGTGAGATGTACTGTGCTCGCTCCTGTCCTGACTGGACCTGTTGAAAATATTACAGAGGACGAGGCTGAGGCGTTCTGCCCTACTTACTACGGTGCCACACTTGATGAGTGCCCAGACTTGGACCAGCAGCAGGAGCCATTAGCTGTAGATGACACTCCTTTAATTAGTTTAGGACTGTCTTTTCTATTTTGGATTACTGTACTAGACTTGAGATTTTCTGAGTTGTATATTTTTAGACACTTAGTTCTGGATTTGTATCTCTGTGATTCTCTGTTCTAGATTTGTGTTATCTTTCATTATCTATCTATCTTACCTGTTCTACCTTAGCTGTGATTGAGTTTTATATTCTGCTATGTCACCCCCTTTCGGGGAGTATAACTGCTATTATTTTCAGTTGTTAGATGTTGTGACCTAGGACAGCGTTCTACCGCCGACACTGCGGCGTAGGCTGGACGTACCCACGTCTCGTGCCCCTACTTTAGGGTGCGGGTCGTGACACGTTTTTAGTGGTGGCCCATGCAGGTCTAGATTAGAAATGTAGTGGTGTTCGAACTAGAATACCGCTGCAGCCTGCAGTAAAAATTAGTGAATTTTTTTTGGTACTCAATCACACTAGGAAAACTCCTTATCAGATTTCGTATATCTATTTTGCTGCTTATTGTCTTCCTTAGAATTTTAACTGTCCTTCTTTGATTATTTCGACTCATTCTCAGTAATTGCTTCTTGTTTGATCTGTGTCTCCAGGATGGTTGAGACGCGATCACATCGCCCCGTGACGGGAGAGGCTGGAGAGGGGTCTGCCACCTCTCGTGTCCAGCATCCAGCTCCCGGTGCCAAAGGGCCAGTACTGCCCTCGGGAGTGGGAGTTTCTGCCACTTTCGGAGGAGCAACTCCACCAGTCGGGAGGCCGAGCTTGGTGCTTCCAGAGATCCTTCCCACGCAGCAGCCTCCACCTGTGGGGATGGTTGATGCTACCCGTCTCTTCTCCTTTGTGGAGAGGATTCTGGAGTCCTCGTACCAGCGCAGTGAGAGGCAAACAGCAGATTTCAGGCAGGGGATTGATGAGGCGCACCAGCTGGTACGTACGACTGTTGAGATGGTGACTGGTCAGGGGCCCAGCAGCAGCCCCGTCGGAGGGAGAGAGATATACAGGACTTCCAGAAGATGCACCCTCGGGAGTTCTTCGGCACTGAGGGCATTCACGTTGTCGATGACTGGATTGAGCACATAGAGGAGATTTTTCGACTAGCAGAGATACCAGTTCGGCTTCACATTGAGGCAGCGGGCAGCCAGATGCAGGATTTGGCCCGTGCATGGTACCAGACTGATCCCAGAGTAGGGGTGGAGGGCCAGACTTGGGCCCAGTTCAAGGAGCTGTTCAAGGAACAGTTCTTCCCCGATGTAGCCTTGGGTGGGATCGAGGCGCAGTTCGAGGCTCTGGTTCAGGGGAACCAGACAGTTGCTGAGTATGCCAGGGAGTTCTGCCGACTGGTCCGGTTTATTGATGACCTGACGGAGAAGACCAAGGCGAGGAAGTTTCGCCGAGGTTTGACTAGGGAGATTCGGTCGCTGACTAAGAGCGACCGGAATGCTACATTTGCTGAGATTTATTCTGGGGCCATGGCGGCAGAGGACGACCTGGGACTGAGGCAGAAGAGAGGTCGCAACTTTCAGTCAGGCAGTAGCAGTCAGGGGCAGGCCAAGAGGCCTCACTTCCAGCAGCAGCAGCAGAGGCCAGTGCAGCAGTTCCAGCAGCAGGGCCGTACACCTTTCCAGCAGGTGCAGCACCAGCATCAGAGTGGCCAGCAGGCACCCAGGCAGCAGACTGTTAGTTGTACTTTCTGTAAGAAGCCTGGGCACAAGTGGGACGAGTACAGGAAGAGGCACGGCAGATGCTTGTTGTGTGGGTCAGCAGACCATCAGATGCGAGAGTGTCCAGTTGCGTCGATGCGTCCGTTACCAGGAGGAGCTGGGGCAGCCAAGGCTCCAGCAGGCCAGCAGAGGGGACCAGCCCTGCAGACCCAGCAGCAGAGGTTCCAGCAGCACCAGCAGCAGGTACGGGATGGACAGCAGGGGCGAGCTTTCGCCATGGCAGCTGAGGATGCCGAGGTCATCGGAGAGCTGATAGCAGGTTCAGTTCTTCTCGACTCCCTTCCAACATTCGCATTGTTTGATTCCGGGGCTTCCCACAGTTTTGTGTCTGTATCATATGCTATTAGACACAGTTTGATTTTGGAACCATTGCCTAGGACCTGCAAGATCACGACCGGGGGTGGGGTCATCCTCGTGAGTGATGTTTGCAGAGGTCGGAGTGTTATATTGGGAGGCCGAGAATTGGGAGTGAGTTTACTCGTCATGCCATTACCGAACTACGATATAGTATTAGGTATGGAATGGCTGAGTAGACACCACGCCCGCATTGATTGCCGTGGGGGTAGAGTTTTGTTCGGGGCACCAGGAGAGCCAGAGTTTGAGTACACCCGACGGCAGGCAGAGCAGGACGGCGGAGTCTTCTGTGGAGCATCAGTCAAGGAGCAGGTGGCTCCGCATCCCTTGATCGCAGAGTTTATGGACGTGTTTCCAGAGGAGTTGCCAGGGCTTCCACCGGACAGACATGTAGAGTTCTCGATAGACTTGGTTCCCGATGCGGAACCGATCTTCCAGCATGTCTATCGAGTGAACAACAGCGAGTTAGTGGAGCTGAAGAAGCAGGTGGATGAGCTACAGGACAAGGGCTTCATTCGCTCTAGTTCTTCACCTTGGGGTGCACCGGTACTTTTCGTACCGAAGAAGGATGGGTCGGTACGTATGTGTATCGACTACAGGGCACTCAACAACCTGACAATCAAGAACAGATACCCACTGCCGCGGATCGATGATCTGTTTGATCAATTGAGCGGAGCTCGGGTGTTCTCCAAGATTGATTTGAGGTCGGGTTATCACCAGGTGAAGGTGAAGACGGAGGATATCCCCAAGACCGCCTTCAGGACACGGTACGGGCAGTTTGAGTTCTTGGTTATGCCGTTTGGGCTAACCAATGCACCAGCAGTGTTTATGAATCTAATGAACAAGGTGTTCCACCAGTACTTGGACAAGTTCGTGGTGGTGTTCATTGATGATATCTTGATATATTCCAAGACAGAGGAGGAGCACGAGGAGCATCTGCGGATAGTGCTAGAGACTCTCAGGCGGGAGCAGCTTTATGGGAAACTCTCCAAGTGTGAGTTTTTCTTGGACCAGGTGGACTTCTTGGGGCATGTGGTGACTGGAGATGGTATCTCAGTTGACCCCAAGAAGATTGTAGCAGTTGAGGCTTGGAAGGCGCCGACTTCAGTAGCAGAGATCAGGAGTTTCCTGGGGCTGGCAGGATACTATAGGAGATTCGTATAGGATTTCTTCCGGGTTGCAGAGCCGTTGACACGGTTGACCCGGAAGGATACTGAGTATGTTTGGTCAGAGGAGTGTCAAGCAGCTTTTGATGAGTTGAAGAAGCGGCTTACGACAGCTCCGATTCTGACATTGCCTTCAGGATCGGGTGGTTTCACTATTTATAGTGATGCTTCAGGGAAGGGGTTGGGTTGCGTCTTGCAGCAGCATGGGAAGGTGATTGCCTATGCTTCCAGGCAATTACGTCCCCATAAGAAGAACTACCCTACCCATGACCTGGAGCTGGCGGCGGTGATTTTTGCTTTGAAGTTATGGAAGCACTATCTGTATGGCGAGAGGGTGGAGATCTTCACGGACCACAAGAGCTTGAAGTACGTGTTCACTCAGAAGGAGTTGAACATGAGGCAGCGCAGGTGGCTTGAGCTGATGAAGGACTTTGATATCGCACTCCAGTATCACCCGGGGAAGGCCAACGTGGTTGCCGATACCTTGAGTAGGTATCCGACAGCCATGTGTTTGACTTTGGATCGGCACCTGCTGGCAGATTTGGAGAGCCTTGAGATTGAGGTGATCGTGCCCGGAGTGCAGATGCAGTTATGGGGCCTACAGATACAGTCAGACTTGATGGACAGGATCAAGGCGGCACAGTTTGATGATGTGGCTCTGCAGAGTATCCGAGAGCAGATCAGTATGGGAGTGCAGGATATTGAGTTCTCACTTGCAGAGGATGGTGCCCTGAGGCACGGTACCAGGTTATGTGTGCCTAGCGGGGAGCTCAGAGAGCAGATTATGCAGGAGGCTCACAGATCGCAGTACTCTATACATCCTGGTGCCAACAAGATGTACAGGGATCTGCGAGAGCATGTCTGGTGGTACGGGATGAAGAGGGAGGTGTCCAACTTCGTAGCTAGATGCTTGATCTGTCAGCAGGTCAAGGCTAAGAGACAGAGGCCTGGAGGATTATTGCAGCCGCTGCCCATTCCAGAGTGGAAGTGGGAGCACATTACCATGGACTTTGTATCAGGATTGCCCCGTACACCAGGAGGGAAAGACGCAATTTGGGTCATCGTTGACAGGTTGACCAAATCGGCCCACTTCTTACCATTCAAGGTGGGTACGTCTACAGAGAGGCTGGCGGAGTTATATATGAGACAGATAGTCAGGATTCACGGAGTTCCCGTCAGCATAGTCTCAGATCGGGATAGCCGCTTTACTTCCTATTTCTGGAGGAGTCTGCAGACTAGCTTGGGCACTCAGCTCAAGTTTAGTACTGCATACCACCCCCAGATGGACGGACAGTCAGAGAGGACTATTCAGACCCTTGAGGATATATTGCGGACGTGCGTCCTGGATTTTGGAGGTTCCTGGGAGGAACACCTGTATTTAGTAGAGTTTGCTTACAACAACAGTTTTCAGGCCAGCATTGAGATGTCACCGTTTGAGGCTCTGTACGGGCGTAGGTGTCGTACACCCTTATCTTGGGATGATGTTGGAGAGCGAGCTTTACTGGGACCAGAGATGGTTGTTGACGCAGCCGAGAAGGTGAAGCTCATCAGGGACAGACTTTGCGTGGTGCAGGACAGACATCGGCACTGGGCCGATAGCCACCAGAGGCCGCTGGAGTTTGAGGTACAGATTTAGAGCTAGGATTAGAAGTAGGTTGTTTTTGTATTTAGTTTGTTTGATTGATCATGTTTGATTTTTAGTAACTTGAGACCTTGCTTGTGTTTAGGTTGGAGACATGGTTTTTCTGCGGATATCTCCGACTCGTGGTACGATACGTTTTGGTGGAGGTGGGAAGCTTGGCCCGCGCTTCATCGGCCCTTTCGTTATCAGCGGGAGAGTCGGTGACGTGGCATACAGGCTAGATTTGCCACCTGCACTAGTGGGCGTCCACAACATATTCCACGTATCACAGCTGAGATGGTACGTGGCTGACCCTAGCCATGTGCTCGATCACTCGGAGATAGAGGTTGGACCTACTCTCAGTTATCCAGAGCAGCCTGTGGAGGTTTTGGATCGCCGGGAGAAGGTATTGAGGAACCAGGTGATACCCTTGGTACGCGTCGCATGGAGGCATCATTCTCCAGGAGAGTCTACCTGAGAGCGAGAGGATGAGATGCGCGAGCGGTACCCCTATCTTTTTAGACCTTGAGGTATACTTTTCTATCCTTCTCATCAGTTAGTTTCGCCTTTAATTTCGAGGACGAAATTATTTTAAGGGGGGTAGATTTGTCACTGCCACTTTTCTAGCTTGAGGGTATTTTGGTCATTTTCAAAATTCTAGAATTTATTTTGGGATTATTATATTTAATTATAATTAATGTGATTTTAGATAATTTTTGGTGAATTGTTTGGTGCTAGCTTTAGACTGTGACCCATGTGGACTAGGAGACTGTCCTATTGGCTAACCTAGGTCCAGACACCATGGTTAGGTTAAGAAACCCTAGTGTGACTTTAGTTAGTCATTTCAAGTTAGTTAGAATTGGTTTGGGGCTAATCGGATTTAGTATTGGTTAGAGAATGGCTTGTGGAGTCACAAGTCAAATCATGACTAAACTAGTTAGGACTCAACCCACAAGCTAAAACCCTAACCCTAGGGCCTTTGGCCAGCCACATAACAGCCCCTCCCCCTATTTATATCCTTCCAAATTTTAGGGATAGCCTCTTTCATTAGGGTTCATCAAGTTTTAGAAAAGAGGTAATGTTCCAACTTCACAAATTCATAGAAAATCCAAATTAGGTCCTTTTTCCTTCAAACAAATTCCTATAGTCTCTAAATATTGTTCTCTTGCTGTTTGGATTGAGATTTGACAGGGAGCAAACAATTTGAGGAGTTTTGGGTGCTTTGAAGAATCCTCTTCTTTGAAGCTTTTTGGAGCTTTGGACACCTATAGGTATAATCTCCATTAATGCTCCTAAAATACTGTAAAAATCATTTCTAGGATGCCCTAACCCTAGCCTAACTGTAGGAATAGGGTTTCCTAAAATTTCGTGTCATTTCGTGTCCAAACAGGACACATATCAGTAGGCAGTGCTTACTGTTTGATGAAATGTCCCAATGGGCATTTCGATTGATTTTTAGGAATGTAATTGAATAGAAAATTAGGATTTTACCTCGCTTCTGTGATTCTATTGCTCTGAGCATGTTTTTGTGTTGCGTCATGTCGGATAGTGGACATGTACACGCGGGTGCACGCGCGCGCGTGCTGGCATGATGTATGTCCTGCTGCTCGGGGTTGATTGCGCGCAGCACACGCCACGTGGCCACGAGATTTTGGCACACGTGTTGGTTCAATGACTGACACGAGGCTCGTCAAATTTCATGAGTCCTCGTGTCGTGTCGGACACGTTCTTGGGTGTGCACTAGACTGTGTGTGTGCGTGTGTATACTGTGTGTTGTGAATCGGTTTGTTAATCGATTTTAATGTTTTTAAATTATGTTTTAATGATTATTTAGATCCTAAATGAGTAGTTAAATCTCTGTTACATCATATTATACATTGGTTTAAGTTGGAATGATGACTGGGTTCGAAAATTTCATAGGACAGTGCAAAGTCTGATACTACTTTGACACTGTCATTTCCTATTTTGTTTCAATCAGTTAGATTCATATTCCTGTATGTTTCTTCATTTTAATTACACCAACATATCATGTAACATGATAGGTAGACTTTGGCATTCGAAAATGGGCTTGGGTTTGTGTATAAAGGAACTTGATAGTTGGATTGATTTTGTTGTGATTGAGTTCAAAAACTGTGTTGATTTGTCCTATTTCCTGATTTGGTTCCAGATTTCAAAATGAGATTTGTCAATAGATTTAACCTATTAGGCACTCTGAAATACTTGCTATTAAGACTCTAACATATTCTTCTATGTATTACTTAGTTGTATGTTAAATTTGGATTGAAATGGATGTGTTTTCAATACAAAATCTGAGTTTGCTGTGGGCTATTCAATTTGGTACTGTCATTGAAACTGAGAAGGAAGCTTGAGAATTCTGAGAGTTTGAACTAAAACCTGGGGATTTGTTTTGTAGTGATAACTTCAAAACCTGTGTTATCTTTTCCTTTGCTCCCTGTTAATCTGAGAAGAATGGGTTTGTGTCCCAGTTATTCATTAACTTGGGAAAACAGTTGTTTAAACTGATTTTTAGTGTTCAAATTCCTTTCCTTTGAATTGTTGTTTATGGTGAACTGTTTTAGATCATTGTACAAACCTGAGATGTTCAGTGATATTGTTAACTGATGATGATAGAGCCTGTTTTAGTTGTTCAACCTGGGAGCAGTTAGTGTTCCCTGTGTATTACCTGGGATTGGCTTTAGGTTCTGCCACTGCTATGTGAACCTGTGATTAATGATTTTTCTTTCATTTGAGTTCACAAAACCTGAGAACTATTACATGAGTTTTGGCTTTACACTGTAAACTGAATAGTGTAAGAATGACTTGTATTCCCTTCTTTACTGCAAACTGAATTCCTTTCTTTCCTTTACTGTCCCCCATCACACACACACTCACCCTTGTATTAATCACTGTCATGCTCTCTACCTAGCTGCACACACATTGTATTCACTCACACACACATTTGTATTGACACACATACACTTGAGGTTGTTCCCTCTCTTCCCATATGTTTATGTATTCACATTTTGAGTTGTTATATATATATTTTCCTTATATATGATTGTGTTTACATTTTACATATATGAGTATAGGTATGGCTTGACATGATATTGCCTAGAATAACCTAGAAACCTAGAGTAGACTTGTTATAACCTAGAATAGTCTTGCTAGACCTAGATTTGACTAGATTGACCTAGTTTCATGTAGAATGCATTAATTTGCATTGTATTATCATTCTGGACTTGTTGTGACTCGTACTGTTCTATAGGAGACAGACACCACTCCTCGGACGGTACTTTCATCTCGGACATTCAGATAGCAGGCGAGTACATTCTCTGATCATTTCATATCCTGCATTAGGAGTATATTTCCTGCTGTAGATTACTATACATGATGCTGACACGTCGGAAACACGGATTAGTACTATATGGATCTTGTTGGGCGATGTTATCCCTTAGCGGATACATCGGGTATTCGTGTTCGTGTACTTTATCGTGAACATCGTGTACTCCTTGTATTTGCGACTTTCGTGTACGAAATGTGTGAAATCGTGTATAATCATGTTTTCACATGACCTTCGTGTACAATAACATAACTTAGCCAGATCCTTGTGTATTGATTGGGGCGGGGGAGTAGAAGTGGTTATGTAATCAATCCAGTAGATTACTCGTGTATAACCTCTGTAAATTACTCGTGTATAACATCATGCCGTTTACATAACCATCTTGTGCTCTGAATCACTAGACACTATCAGTTCTTTATATACAGTAGATACTTATTTACAGCTCTTCCTGTTTATCATGATGTTCTTTCAGTTTCTTGTATTTTACTCTATAGCATGTTTATATGTCCTGACCTGCTACGATTTGGTGAGATGTACTGTGCTCGCTCCTGTCCTGACTGGACCTGTTGAAAATATTACAGAGGACGAGGCTGAGGCGTTCTGCCCTACTTACTACGGTGCCACACTTGATGAGTGCCCAGACTTGGACCAGCAGCAGGAGCCATTAGCTGTAGATGACACTCCTTTAGTTTAGGACTGTCTTTTCTATTTTGGATTACTGTACTAGACTTGAGATTTTCTGAGTTGTATATTTTTAGACACTTAGCTCTGGATTTGTATCTCTGTGATTCTCTGTTCTGGATTTGTGTTATCTTTCATTATCTATCTATCTTACCTGTTCTACCTTAGCTGTGATTGAGTTTTATATTCTGCTATGTCACCCCCTTTCGGGGAGTATAACTGCTATTATTTTCAGTTGTTAGATGTTGTGACCTAGGACAGCGTTCTACCGTCGACACTGTGGCGTAGGCTGGACGTACCCACGTCTCGTGCCCCTACTTTAGGATGCGGATCGTGACACCACGACGGATCACTTTCGTGTTCAGGTACATGTGCAGGGCAGTATAGTGCAATCATTCAATCAGGAGACCCAATTACACTGAGGGTTACAAGGCATGAGTTAATAATACCAAAAGAATAATAGCAATAATAATAAAATAGCAAGACAAGGCATGGGGAGGAATCATGTGGCCCAACGAGAGACGAATCCATGCAGCAGGCAAAAGGGGCAACCCATGCGGCTTGAGGAAGGGGGAGGGTACTCATGCGGCTAAAGGCGGAAAACTTATGCGGCTGGGAAATTCAGAGTCATGCGGTTGAGTGGTCTCGGGTCCTCATGCGGCAAGAAGAAGGCTGCAGTATATGCGGCCATCGAGGATCAATGCCTATGCGGTTCTCAAGGGGAGGAGTTCTCATGCGGCTGGGACGAGCCAGGGTACATACGGCCGGGTCAAGTGAAGTCCCATGCGGCCGGCGGGATCGGCCCTAATGCGGTTCAAGGTCCAAAGCCCATGCGGTTCAGGGAGCAGGAGGCATATACGGCTAGCGGGACCAGAAGGCACATGCGGCTCGGAAAGAAGTTCTCATGCGGCCAGCGGAAAGCAAGTCTATGCGGCTCAAAGGAGCGGAGTATCATGCGGCTGGGGTCGAGCGAGTTTATGTGGCTAGATGAGTTCGGCCCTCATGCGGCTCAAAGTACTTCCAGTCATACGGATGAAGAGAACACTTGCCGCATGAATTATTCATGCGGTCAAGTCAAGCACAGTTCATCTTCTCCAAAATTTTGAGAAAAAAAATACCATGAGAGCCATGTTCTCAAGCTCCATAACTCCACCATCCGAAGTCCAAATCCGAACTTCCATAGGTCAAAATAGGGTAGAATAAAATGCTCTACAATATAGAACCATCAATACTCAGAAATAACAAGGTTAAGTAGATCAAAACCCAAAAAATCTGAAAATAATAAAAACTTAGATCTACAAGAATTTAGCAATGGAAAGTGGAAATGCCAAGTATTAAAGTAAGTTAAAATGATGTAAGGAAGAGAATAAAGCAATAAAATTTGAGTTCCTCCATGAAGTAAGTTGCACTTGCCTAGAGCTCTCTCTCTCTGGTAGGTGACGAATTAATGGAGGAAGAAAGAATAGTAATGAAGAGAGAGAAGGAAGAATGGGTAATAAATACTAAAGGTGGTGGTAGGTAGGGGGTTCACCCTTGGTTCATAATGAACCAAGGTAAAACCAAGCCAAGCCGAACCAACCCAGTAATTAAACCAAGCCATGAAGAAAACTAAGCAAGGAATCATGCAATACAAGATAAAATACGTACACGTATTCCAAAAATACGTAATACGAACCATAGGCATTACAACTCTACCCACCTTAAAAGAATTTCGTCCTCGAAATTTAATTAAGAGGCTAGAGAGACGAGGATAAGTTATATTAATCACAAACAAGCTATAACTAGGCAGGCAATCACTCATTCAAGCAAGGAATCGAAGGCATGAGGCATAAGGAAGACATTATACCTCACGAGTCAAACAAGTCGGGATACCGCGATCGGATGTCATCCTCACGCTCCCACGTTGACTCACCCAAAGAGTGATGACCCCAAGCAACTCGGACTAACTTGATAGTCTTGTTCTTGAGTGTCTTCTCTCTCCGGTCCAATATAGACACGGGCCTCTCCTCTTACGAAAGGTTGGTACCAACAACTAATTCCGAATGATCCAGGACGTGGCTCGAGTCTGGGATATATCATCATAATTGGGATACATGGAACACGTCATGCACCTCGCTTAGCGACGACGGAAGAGCGAGACGATAGGATACATCTCCTACTCGCTCCAGAATGTCAAATGGCCCTATATACCTAGGACTAAGCTTTCCCCGCACGCTGAAACGAATGACGCCACGGTTAGGCAAAATCCTCAGGAATACATGGTCACCGACAGAAAACTCGAGAGGGCGCCGATGAGAATCAGTCCAATGGAGCTGGCAATCTTGGGCAACTCGAAGATGATCCCTAACTCTTCTGACCACTTCAACTGTCTGGGCTATCATTTCTGGACCGAGCATCTGCCTCTCTCCGACATCATCCTATGCTAGCGGGGATCTGCACTTCCTACCATGTAGTGCCTCGAACGGTGCCATCTGGATACTAGCTTGGAAACTATTATTGTACGAGAACTCCACCAGGTGCAAGTGATCTTCCCACGAACCACCGAAGTCAAGTGTGCAAGATCTCAATATGTCTTCAAGAGTCTGGATTGTACGCTCCGACTGACCATCTGTCTTCGGATGATATGCTGAACTGAACTGGAGACAAGTTCCCCAAATCTCCTGCAGGCTACGCCAAAAGTACGATATAAATCTTGAATCTCGGTCCGAGGTGATACTGACTGGCACTCTGTACAACCTGACAATCTGCCTGAGGTACATCCCTGCTAACGGAGCTGTCGACAGACCAACTCTGAACGGAAGGAAGTGAGCTACCTTCGTGAGCCTGTCAACTATAACCCAAATAGCATCTCGACCAGCTGGGGATCTAGGCAATTCGGTCACGAAATCCATGGTCACATGCTCCCACTTCCATTCTGGAATCGACAAGGGCTGAAGAAGTCCAGCGGGCCTCTGATGTTCAGCCTGAACTTGTTGGCAGACCAAACAACGAGAGACAAACTGGACTATCTCCCTCTTTATGCCATTCCACCAGAAATACTGACGGATATCACGGTACATCTTCGTACCGCCCGGATGAATGGAATATTAAGAATTGTGAGCCTCTGCCATGATCTCCTGTCTGATATCTCCACTGGGTACACAAAGACGCTTATCATGCCTAAGTGTACCATCCTCATGAATGTATAACTCTGGTCTTCGTCCTGCCTCACACTCTGCTCTGAGTCACTGAAGCTTGGAATCTGCTGACTGCGCCATCCGGATCCTCTCGACTATAGTGGACTGAACATGCATGCTGGCCATCAATGCTACACTGGAAGGGAGAAGAACTTCAATACCCATCTTCAGAAGATCTGCTAACAGCTCCGGTTGTGCTGTTAGGAAATATACTCCGGCTTTCCTGCTCAATGCATCTGCAACGACGTTGGCATTTCCGGGATGATACTGCAAGTTGACATCATAATCCACAAGAAGCTCCAGCCACCTCCTATAACGCATGTTAAGATCCTTCTGGGTGAAAACATACTTCAGGCTCTTATGGTCGGTAAAAATCTCCACCCTATCTCCGTACAAGTAGTGCCTCCACAACTTAAGTGAAAACACTACTGCTGCCAGCTCCAAGTCATGGGTTGGGTAATTCCTCTCATGATCACAAAGTTGTCGTGAAGCATAAGCTATTACCTTTCTATGCTGCATCAGAACACATCCTAAGCCTCTGCCTGACGCATCACAATACACGAAGAATCCTCCGGTTCCATCTGGAAGCGCGAGAATGGGAGCCGTCATCAAGCCTCGCTTCAACTTCTCGAATGAATCCTGATATTCTGCTGTCCAAGCAAACTGCACATCCTTGCGAGTCAATTGGGTCAATGGCGCTGAAATCCGAGCAAAATTTGAAATAAACCGCCGGTAGTAGCCGGCCAACCCAAGAAAACTGCGAACTTCTGCAACGGTGCTGGGCACTGGCCATGACTCAATAGCTACGATCTTCTGGGGATCCACTTCTACTCCTCCTCGAGTGATGATATGACCCAAGTACGAAATGCGATCGAGCCAGAACTCGTATTTACTGAACTTAGTATACAACTGGTGCTCTCTGAGAATCTGAAGAACCACACGGAGATGCTGCTCATGCTCCGCTTCACTCCTGCTATAGACCAGGATGTCATCCAAGAACACAATCACAAACTAATCTAAGTAAGGCATGAAGATACGATTCATGAGATCCATGAATACCACCGGCGCATTGGTTTCTCCAAAGGGCATAACAAGGAACTCCCAATGCCCATACCTCGATCTAAAAGCTGTCTTCGGGATGTCCTGCTCTCTGACTCTGATCTGATGATATCCTGAGCGTAAGTCGATCTTCGAGAATACTTCTGCCCCTTTGAGCTGATCAAACAAGTCATCTATCCTCGGAAGAGGGTATCTGTTCTTGATTGTCACTGAGTTCGAGGTTCGATAATCAACACATAACCTGGACGTACCATCCTTCTTTTTCACAAGAAGCATCGGGGCTCCCCAAGATGATCCACTAGCACGAATGAATCCCTTGGCTCGAAGTTCTTCAATCATCTTGTACAATATCTCCAACTCTGAAGGCGCCATCCTGTAGACTCTCTCTGACACTGGAGCTGTTCCGGGAATCAAGTCGATGGTGAACTCGATCTTCCGCTCTGGCGGTATACCTGGAAGCTCATCTGGGAAAATATCTAGAAACTCTTCGACTATCCGGGGCAACTGCACTGCTGCTACCGCCATCCGCAACACTGGAGGAGAAGGCTCAACTGCGCCTCGGGAAAAGAAAAACTCTGGCTCGCTTGGAATGCTAAAAACAACCCTACCAATATGGCAGTCTATTCTAGCATACTGGTTCCTCAACCAATCCATCCCTAGGACCATATCATAATCGGTCATCGGGAATCTATCAATCTAGCAGGAAATTCCTTACCGCTAACTACGATCCGACACGAGGAAAACGCCATATCGACTCCCACAAGTCCGTTACCAGTAAGTATATTGAGCCTTACTAATAATGACTCGGGCTCCAATCCTATCCGTGTCGCAAATCGTGCAGACATAAAAGAATGCGATGCACCAGAATCAAATAAGGCTGAAGCTGGAAAGGAGTTGACGAGAATAGTACCTGCCACTACCTCTCCTGGTGCCAATCCTTCCTCTGCGGTCATCACCATAGCCTGACCATGTCCTCGGGGCGCTGGTCCCCTCTGCTGAAATCCTCGCTGCCTGCTCTGACTCTGGGCTTGGACTTGTGCATACTGCTGGGGGTTCTGCTGCTGGAATACTTGGGACTGAGAAGGCAAGGGCCTCGGCAATAGATACTGCTGCTACTGGACCGGAGCTGGTCCTCTCACCCAAGAGCTAGAAATGTTGGACGATGATGAACTACCTCTATTCGGGCTGGATCCAACCCTATGGTCTGCTGCTCCAACAAGCCAGACACAATTCCTGTGTTCTGCGGCACTCTGCCACTACATGGCATGGCTTCCCACAATGCGAGCATCCCACTGCGGAAGTCTACTTCTGCTTCTTCTGCTGAGGGCACGTCGGGACTGAATGCTGAACCGACGTCACTGAGGTCGCCCGCCTCGGAGCTCCAATAGTCAAAGCCCTGGCTGCCGGGACTGGGGCCGAAGACTGATTCATCTGGCCGTGAGATCTCTTCCGACCTCCGGCCCTATCCACAATCCTCTGGGAGGTATACTCATGCCTCCTAGCTGCTCTCAAGACTGCATCAAAAGTCTGATGCTCAAACTGTTCAACTGCCAACAAAATCTCCCGGTGAAGCCCCTGCTGGAATCGCTGGGCTCTATCATACTCGGTTGCCACCAAGGTGGGAGCAAACCGACTGAGTTTCAAAAACTCGACCGTATATCCATCGACCGTTCTGCCCATCTGCTTCAGATTGGTGAACCTCGTCTGTAGATCATACCGAGGTACAGCATCAAAATACTTGGTCTAGAATCTCTCTCTGAACACCGCCCAAGCAATGGGTGCTGCTAATCCAACAGCCTGAGCCGTCCACCAGCTGCGGGCAAGATCTAACAACTGTAGGCGCACTACGGCTACCTTCTCGTTCTCTGGGGTCCTGGCTGCTTCTAGAATCACCTCTGTGTCCTGAAGCCAAGCATCTGCAGCGATAGCATCTTCACTACCGTCGAAGAAGGGAGGGTTCAAGCGCTTGAAGCTGTTGGCCGCGCTGTTACCCTGATGACCTCCTCTGGTCAGAGCATCCGTCACTGCCTGGTGCAAGGAATCTCCTCGACGATCTTGGAAAGCTATCAAGGTCCTGACGAGTCCTACTAAAGTGCCATCATCAGGCTCGACAGGCTGAACTAGCTGGACTGGTGGCTCTCCGTCAGAAGGTACGACTCTGGAGGCTATTTCGGAATGTTGGGCTTGATCTCCGGGTTATTGCTGATTCGTGGGAAATGCTCCGCCTTGCTGACCGGCAGGTCCAGGAACAATGCCGCTGAAGAAGACGACATAGGGAATAATAAGGAAGGACCAGGACAGATCAATGATACAAGCATATGATCAGGACAAGAATCCAGGAATTCAGAAGATACGAGCAGAGATCAAGGGCGAATACTGATTGAGACATCTATTCGGTAAACCCTCACATATCTTGATTTACAAGACCTGCATGGGCCACCACTTAAACCATGTCACGTTCCAGAACCAGAATACTGGAGAGCAGGGGCAGACATAGCCAGCTACGTATATTGAAGTGTAACCTACCTTGCTATACGGTCACGGCTGTCTAGATACATGAGGGTTTACTACAAGCCAACAGTCTGCTATGGTCATGAACAAGCCTAGTGTCTCAATCACAAGCAAGTAAGTAAATATTACAAGAGGTTAGATCACCAAATATACAATAGTAAGGCGTCCCAAACATTACATATTCAGTTGATCATGAAGCTAGTCGTTACAAAATGTTAGGACTAGCAAGAGTTTTAGTCATACATGATCAACCCTAGGATCTGTCAATCATGTTACAGCCTGTAGGCAGGCAATAAGTAAGTGTAATCGAGCTAAACAGGTGCTCGTCGGGTAAACGCCTCAAAAAAATATTTTTACAATAAAGTGGGAGATCAAAATAAACCCACTCGTTGCCCTGGTTACGTCTAGTCGCCACCATCGGGCTGGAAAGTCGGTAGATCCTCTGGAGCTGCTCCGAAATTTGGTCATACAAAACCAGCTGGGTCAGATCCTAGAAAGAGCAAGTGCCACAAAGGAAGCTTCACTTAGGAACTAAAACTAGCAATCAGCACAAGAGTATAAATAAAAGTAAGAACTGGAAATGAAGAAAATACATCAGGATGATAAACGACGAGATAACCATGGAACTATTTAGATAACCAGGTTACAACCCGTAAACCAAACAAGGACCGGGGTTGTAACCCTTCGTCTGAACAGAACTTGGAATTCTTACCATTTATTGGTAAAATAAATATAAGTACTCTGGTCATGCAGTAATCTGGAACAAGATCAGGGCAAGACCAGACAGGTTAAACACCATTCAATTATTTCACGGCTAAGCAAGAATTACGGCTTGATACTTTAACTAGCTAGGGTTATCACAGGCCTAGTTACTAGCAAGATACAGTGAGATTATTCCACAGCCATAAGCCCTGCAGACCATCCAAGTTACCCAGGTCGAAAGATTATGATTGAATTCAGGTGGGTACATCGTCCAGGAAATGCATGTACCCTTAGGTAGCTTGAAGTGTGCAACACATGACAGTGTGCTAGAAATGTGCCCTACTCGACGGCAGGCTACAGATCCCAGGCGCGCCCAGGTAACGGGATTGCCTGTAGCTGGGAGATCTCTTCATGACTAATGTATTAATCTAGTTATTAGCCTTAGTCCATTTCAGTAGGTACTCCTGACCGTGGTACTCAGAAGTCCCCTCCTAGACATGATGCAAGACATGACTGGATTATTTGTACAAGCACAATCGTCCACGGTGTCCAGGTCATTTATACAGGTCATGTCATGTCAGGTAGCCGTCGCAACAGCTTATCAAGTTATATCATGTCAGGTTATCATGTCAAGAGTTCTTGTCAGGAGTGCGCCACTACGGGCCACTATAAGGTCATGTCATGTTCACTTGTCAGGAGTGCACCACGACGGATCACTTTTGTGTTCAGGTACATGTGCAGGGCAGTATAGTGCAATCATTCAATCAGGAGACCCAATTACACTGAGGGTTACAAGGAATGAGTTAATAATACCAAAAGAATAATAGCAACAATAATAAAATAACAAGACAAGCCATGAGGAGGAATCATGCGGCCCAACGAGAGACGAATCCATGCAGCCGGCAGAAGGGGCAACCCATGCGGCTGGAGGAAGGGGAGGGTACTCATGCAGCTAAAGGCGAAAAACTTATACGGCTGGGAAATTCAGAGTCATGCGGTTGAGAGGGCTCAGGTCCTCATGCGGCAAGAAGAAGGCTGCAGTATATGCGGCCATCGAGGATCAATGCCTATGCGGTTCGCAAGGAAAGGGGTTCTCATGCGGCTGGGACGAGCCAGGGTACATGCGGTCGGGTCAAGTGAAGTCCTATGCGGCCGGCGGGGATCGGCCCTTATGCGGTTCAGGGAGAATGAGGCATATGCGGCTAGCGAGACCAGAAGGCACATACGCTCGGGAAGAAGTTCTCATGCGGCCAGCGGTGTAACGCCCCAGTCCCAAAATACGTAGGACTAGGAACGTAGACATGTCAGCTGTATTCATACGAAATACGTAGGTCTCGTAAGAATACATAAGCTGTAAAAATGCAGTAATCCAAGACAAACTAATCTCATCCACAATGAAAGGAATAATAATATAAATATTAACTCGAATATTTATGATACAATCATTGGGCGGAGACAAAGTCCACTACCAACTATCCCAATGAAAGAAATGTACAATAAATCGAGCGATAAAAATAGCAAGACGAACCAAGCGCAATTGTCTTCGAAGGAATGAAGAAGACCACGGCCTTGACTAGAATACCTGCGGAAAACATGAACACACACCTGGGGAAAAACCAGGTCCTCAGACGGACGTAGCAAGATACAGGAAGAACAAGCTAATATAAACTGTCAGAATAAAATGATATATAAACTAGACATAAATATGCAACGGATATTCTAACCACCTAATGTGCAATTTAGAGGACAACTTTTATGCACATGGGTGGAATTTGTGGCTATAAGTACGTAACTGGCATCCAGTGATCCGTATCCGTCCGTAACGTCCAAAACGTCAGAGGGCAACTGTAAAATATCGCCATAGTTTCTTTCAAAAACTATGGGTTACCAGTTTGGCTTTCCATACGCACTAGCGACTGTCCTCCCCCAATATTTCCCACACTGTTCAAGTCATGTCCATGGCTCGTCCAGTTTTGTAACTGCTTGAGTCTCTAAAACCCTAATCATAGTAGTTACAAATATCTACCGTCACACGACTTTAGAGATAGCTAGTCAATAAGTCGTGCCCCTATCAACATGTCTCCATCCGTGTAGTGTGAGTGTCACAGCCAAAGGAGATATAAGGAAACCTCCAACAAAAAGGTAGTCCGCTAACTCTAAGTCATCATGCATAAAATAAAATAACGACTAATAAAGTCGCTTGCACCCAAGTGTGACTTGGACGCGCAGTTTATAACAAAGGAAACTAACAATATGAACAAAATAAATAATTCAGAAAATAAATAATTTGACAGTAAAATTAGCAAGGTATACTTGCCTGTTGAGTCGCCTGGTGTGCTGCGATGATCAAGGTAGCATGAAGTGCGACTTCGGTGCAACCACCATGCAAGGTGATCTCGGACGATGACACGGACAGTTCCATTGGGTCCAGAAGGGTCAAGTTAGTTAGGGTTGACATATGGTTGTATAGGATTGGCGAGAGAATAGGTATCATGGGATTGGTATGGTCAAAAATCGATAGTCGAAGGATTTGTGAAAGTAATATATATACTATTTTACAAAAATAGTCATAATGTTTGAAGCTATATTTTACAGTGTAAAATAATTTTAGATAATGCATACTTGAAAAAAAATAGAAATCGTTTTTTAGGCAAAACCCTAAATTTGTCAAAAATAAAATTATAGGTAGAAATACTATTTCTTTATTAATTAGATAAATATTAAAAATAGTATATATTATAAAAATTATTTTATAGTTTGGAGGCTACATTTTTATTGATCCATATAAGTTAAGGTAAATATTTACTATATATTTTAAAATAATTGGCAAGAGAAATTTCAATACCTTACTAATATTAGTGCTCATAATACTCATCAAAAATATAATAATAATGCTTTAGTAAATATTTGTACATAAAATTCTAATTACTATTTAATACTGTTAAAAATAAAAATAAAAAATTAATAATAATAAGGTCAGAGGAAAAATTCGAGAGCAATTGTTCTCAGTTGACCAGTGGACATTTAAGAGAGAAGAAGAAAAATACAAGTACAATGAGAGCAGTTGTTCTCTTCTTCTCTTTTTTTTTTCTTTATAACAAAAATACAACAATAAATAATAATAATAATAATAATAATGATAATCAACACAATAGGAACAGTAGTTCTCTTTCAAAAACACAAAAAAAATCAAACGTTCACACACACCCCAGTTCTCCTCTTTCGAGGAGAACATCCATCCAAAAATAAATAAAAAAATAAAAAAATAAACCAAAAATCAAAAAGAACAACTCTCGCTGCTTCTCTCTATTCGAGAGATATAGCAGCAGAGCATTAAAGTAAATAGCATCAAAAGAGGAAAGCCGAAGAGGAATAAGAGAGGAGAAGAGAGAGAAAGGGATAGAGAGTTGAGAGAAAAGCGAGAGAGGGAAAAGGAAGGGAGCTGGGAAGAGGGAAGGAGAGGGGAACGGAAAGGTCGGCTCCGGTCGTCGGGAGAAGATCGGAGAAGGAGGCGGAGGGGGAGATTGGAGCGGGCGGCGCTGATGTGCGCGGAGGACACGGGGGCGGCTGAGGGCTGGCAAGGGCGGTCGCGGGGAGCTCAGGCGGGTTTCGGTAGGTCGCCGGTCGGGCGGACGGTGAGGGAAAGAGGAGAAGGGTGGCGGCGAGGGGCCGAGGCCCCAGCGGCGCGAAGGTCTCGCTGCGGTTCCCACGGCGGAGGCGGGCAGTTCTGGCGAACGGCGCGGCAAGCGCGGCGGAGGGCGACGCCGGGCGGAGGGTTTCGGTGAGAGACGACGGTCAGGGTTTCACGGGCGGAGCTCGGCGGTTCGGTGTCCGACTGCCGCGGCGGAGGAGGTAAGCAATTTTTTTTCTTTTCTTTTCTCTGTTTGGTTATGGTGTTGATGAAGATGGCTTGGTTGTTGGCGTGCTGTCGGTGGGTGTCGATGGCTATGTTGGCGGTGGTGGTTTTGGTGGCAGTGGTGCCTACGGTGGTGGCAGTGGGGGCGATGTCGGGACTGTGGTGGTGGTGGTCTGAGCTGGTCGGGGCACGGTGGTAGGGAGTCCCGACACGGTGGCCGGAGGTCGGGCGTCGGGTGGTGGTCCTGGCTGGGCGCAGCCAAGGGGATGAGGGTTTTGGGTGGACGGTGGTGATTGGGTTCGACGGATGGTCGGGATGAGACGGGACTGGGGGTGGATGTGCTGGGTTTGGGTTGTGGATGGCTGATGTGCTGGACAAGTTGGAGGGTGCTGGTAGCGGCGATGGCGGGGCTGGAGTCATAGGTTTGGGGGGCAGGATTAGAATTGTATCGTCGTGTCCGGGTTTGTCGGACACGACAGAAAATATGTTGATTATGTGTCCTACGTGACACGAGGGGGATGGTGTCCGAAATGTGGATACGAGGAAGAATTTGTATATGTACAAAATAGTGGAAGGAAAAACGGATGGACACGGACACGATGCACAGGGGGTTGGGAATTATATTTGTGGAGAATTTTTGGCTTATGGAGAAATAATGGAGGAGTACCTGCCTATTTATAGGATGTGGGAATTCCCATTTAGATAACGATTAGGAGTATTTAAAAACCCAATTTAGATAATTCGTAATTTAATTTAAAATCAAATCCAATCTAAATACAATCCAATTTAAATCAAAACCAAATTCCAAATACAAATCAAATTTGAATCTAGTTAAATTCTTGGGTTAAAAATAAGATAATTCCAATCCCAAATATAGATATTAATTTAAATAAATCCACAATTTAAATCAAGAATTAAATTGTCACCATGATTTCAAAATATGTTTATCCAAAAATACTAAAAATAATAATTTCAAAAATTGCATTATTAATTAGAAATAAACTAATAAATAATTATAAAATATTTATCTATGGCTAAATAATATTTACATAAATATATTTTTCTAAAATAAAATTTTATAGGAATAATTATTTATTATGAAAGGCTTTATAAATAAATAACAAACTTGAAAATTTTTGGAATGCAAACAAAATAATTATTATGTACAATATTTTGAAACCATAGAAATATAGAAAAAAATATTTTTCAAAAATATGTACGCTCGCACACATTCGCATTCGTCGTGCAAATTCGGAAAAATAAAATTTCACGCGCGACGTACAATACGACTACGCGACGTACAAATACAAAATTTTTAAATTCGTACAAATTTTAATAAAAAATATAATAGAAATTTAGGGGTTTTACAAGCGGGAAGCAAGTATATGCGGCTCAAAGGAGCGGAGTATCATGCGGCTGGGATCGAGCGAGTTTATGCGGCTAGATGAGTTCGGCCCTCATACAGCTCAAAGTACTTCCAGTCATGCGGCTGAAGAGAACACTTGCCGTATGAATTATTCATGCGGTCAAGTCAAGCACTGTGAAACCCATTTCTTGTGTATTAATTAATATCTGTATTTCTATTATTATTAATATTATTATTATAATATTTGAGTGTTAAAATTATTTTAGAAATTAATTAATAACAAGGATTTTTGGTTGAACCCAGACCCGAGCCTGAGCCGAACCCAATCCCATTTTCCTTCTTTTCCTAAAATCTGTTTGGTTAATTATAAAAAAAATACATTTGTGGAGCTGGTCCACGAGGGACCAGCAAACCTCCTCCCACTCGTTCAAGCTCCCTACATCCTCTCCCTATCTTCTGCTCCTCTCCACTCATTCATTTTTTTCCCCACGTTCTAGAGGAGACTTCTTCTCTTTTCTCCATAAGAACTCACAAACTCCTCTGAAGGAGAACAACTCCCCTTATTAACTCACTTTCCCTCTCTCTTGCTCACGAACTCAGAGGAACCCCCATCTCTCTCCCTCAGCCGACGCTCGAGCTCCTCCGTGCAACCCCTCTCCTCGGCCAACCGCCGACCCCGTGACCCTCCGGCCTCCTCCAGGCTGATCGCGCCAGCGCACCCCCGCCGGCCCCCTAGCCGCCCGACGCCCGACGCCGTCCTTCGTCCCTGTGCGCGCGGCCGAGCCCCGCGAGCCGACCCCGCTGTCTTCGGCCGGCCTCCAGCCCCTTCGCCCCCCTGCGCGCCCCTGGCTGCGCCCCTTCGGCCTCTGCCCCAGCGCGCCCAACCCCATGTCGGCCTCCCCGCTGACCTAGGCACGTGCCCTAGCCCGTGCACTCCCCTGGCCGCGATCCCGTGACCCGATCTGCTGTTCTGTGGCAGCGACGCTGCTGTTCGCTGCTGTTCCAGCACTGTTCCGGGATTATTTTACTGTTCGGAGCTCTTATTTCTTTCTGTTATTTTATCTGAGAGCTCTAGCCGAGCAACCTGAGGTATAACCCCTGTCCCGTCTCTTTTGCATATAGTCTATGATGAGAAATGGCCCCCGATTCCCTTTGGGAATTCGGTTTTCGCGACGTCGTATTTTTTCGGAACCTTCGGAAAGGTTCTGTGGATTATTTTGGATTTTCTGAATATTTCAGGAATTGGTTTTTAGTATGTTTTAGCTTTCTAGATTTTTTCGGTAGCGTTCTGTGATTTTTGGGTTGGAATCGGACTTTCGAAAATTATTCGGGTCGTTCCGATTATTCTGTGGATTGGTTGTAGATTTTATATATATACAAATTCGGGTTTTCCCCTGGTTTGGGATTTGCAGGAAAGTATCGGCGCTATTTCCCAGTTTTTGGGTTGACCAAAAACAGAGAAGATGCTGCCGGATTTTTCTGTAAATTCTAGATTATTTTTAAAAATGAATTTAAAACGGATTTCGAAATTTTATTTGATATTCGGTTTTGGGTGACGACCGTATCGGTCAATGGACCCGGCTAAGTGCAAACGAAACCGGCTTCGCCCGGACGTTGAGACATTAGCCAAGTTGAGGATTGGAGCATATCTGAGACTCTATTTTTATCTTTATTTTTACTATTAATTTCTGTTCATATTTCATTAATATTTGAGTTTCGGACTAATGGCAGTTTTGTCGTATTTCAATTTATGTAAATAAATTGTAATGGGCATAAGCCCAGCTGGCTGTGGTCTGTAACTGTAATTGGTAGCTTAGATTTTAATTGTTGCTATTTTTGCAAATTTTTCTATTTAACGAGTAAATTAAATAAAAAGTATTTTTTTGTATAAGAAATAATTAAGATTTTTCTCACCTAAATCTATCAGTTTTATTATTAATTAAAAATCATGTATTTCTCACTAAATAAGAAAATTAGCTTTATATTTATAAACTATGAAAATACAAAGTTTTAATAAATTAATCTGGCAACGACGAGTTTTCCGAATTCAAAAGTTTAAAACGATCTTTTTCCTTCGTACTAATTCAACGCACAATTAATCGTGTTTTCGTATTTTGTTAATTAAAAGATTAAAATTGGACTAGGACACAAATTGAGATTTCAACTAGCGTAGCTAGATTGGTAAACCTGGAATCTGAGTCAATTTCTCGAATGTTGGAATTCGAGGACGATTCTGATTTCATGTCTCGAAGTCTTCTACCTCTCCAGTCAAATCCTTTGAGGCAAGTATAGTTTGTGTTAGTTTACAGTTATTTAATTAATCGCTTTACTGCAAGTTTAAACCACGATGCAAACACGAAACTCTCTCTGAGAGCACTGTAACTACTGGGGATTGGGGGAATAGTATAATGAGTATGACCATACTGTAACAAAATCCCTATCCTTTACTGTAACAAACCTAAGCCGGTCATATTTCATTGCCTGTTCAAATCACACTGTTTTACTGCTGAAAACTGTTCATGTTTAAACTGTTTAGAATTGCATGATTCTATTATTTAATTTAACTATTAAAAATTAGCATGAATTGTACTTTGCTTCCTCCTGACTGGAGATACATTTTTAGGGGACATTGAGGATGCTGAGCTATTAATCAGCAGCTACTACGACCCTGTGTTGTACCTGGTTGTGCTACCAGAGTCCCCACAGGAGGACGTTGGGACTGAGGCCGATGATCCGGCTGATAGATAGATTTCCTTTCTCTGCATTATTGTCATTTTCATTCTGTTATTTCATTTCAGAACAATTTCTATTTGTATTTAAATTTCAAAGTTTAATAAAGTTTATTTCCGATGTTGAGTTGTGACAAATAGTTGTGTTGTATGGTTACCTGCTACTGAACAGCTTACTGCCGTCGTCTCAACAACGGTGCAGGCTGGGCATGATCCGGTTCGACCCAATTAGTTGGGATCGGGTCGTGACATATTTTTAGTGGTGGCCCATGCAGGTCATACAACAACTTAGGAAAACATACCTAGAAACAATTAGAACACTAGAACATTTGTCACGACATAGGATCGAATTATATAAATAAATATTTTTATTTGATTATAGACTGGTAGGACACCTTGCTTATGTATGTACCCTAAACCTTCCAGATTACGGCCAAAGGAAAGACTACCCGATCCGGCCCTGCTGACGATGAGGTGTCATCAACTGATCACACCCCGCCTCAAGCACGCCGGGACCCACCTTCCTTGCAGCTGACAGACTGTCCTCATGCTGCACCAGCTCCCCAGTCCGTTTACGCTACTACAGCGCAAACGGTGGACCTACGCAATCCCAGGCTGAGCCACAGACCCCTGCGGTAGTAGCCGTACCAGCTGCCCCACCAGTACCCGTGGATCCCACTGACCTAGTGGGAATGCTACGAGGAGTGCTTGAAGCACAGAAAGCTCAAGCAGAAGCCCACAGAGAACAGACTGCTGCCCAAGTTGAAGCCCATCGCGAGCAGACCGCGATTATGAGAGAAGGCATGGAGAATGCCCATAACATGGCCATGGCTGCCTTCGAGAGAGGAAGAACCACTTCATCAGAGCCACGACCTGCCAAGGTAAGCATGATTCAGGAGTTAAGTTATATTTCATTAAGGCCATTCTTTTGATTAGAGGCGTATTATTGCATGAAGGTTGGAGATATAGAAAGCTTTAATAAGCAAGACCCTCGACCTTTCAAAGGAACCGAGGGTATCATCTACGCCGATGAATGGCTAGACCATAAGGAGTGTCTCTTAAGCATCGCTCGACTCCCGGAGGACCTCAAGACCGAAGCTGTAGGACTCCAACTACAAGATGTGACGAGCACCTGGTATCGGAATGAACCTCGACTCCAGGACAAGCAGCTCGACTGGGACACCTTCAAGAGGCTGTTCCGCAGGAAGTTCTTTCCAACATCTGAAATGCAGGAAATGGAAAGGCAATTCCAGAACCTGAAGTAGGGGAACATGACGGTCAGGGAATATACGGCAGAGTTCGGTCGACTAAGCCGCTTTGCCCAGAACCTGGTAGCTGACCCCAAGGATCGTGCTGAGCGATTCAGGTATGGCTTACGAGAAGAGATTCGCACCCCTGTGATCGCAGGTGGCGCAAAGACTTATGAAAGGATCCTGATCCGAGCTCAGGACGTGGAGAAGAGCCAGCCTTCTCGATCCAAGTGGGAGTACCCTGGAACTAGCAACTTCCAGGGTAGTCAGAAGAGGCCCAACAACAACAGCAACAGGCCCTCGCACCAGCAGCATCATCATCAGGCGAGAACCAATGACAGAGCACACCAGAAGCAGATCCCTGTCTGTGACTACTACAAGAGGCCAGGGCATCAGTCGAACATCTGTAGGAAGAGGCTAGGACACTGCCTAGTCTGTGGGTCTGCCACCCACCAAGTGAAAGACTGACCCATGTCAGCCCACCGAACCGGAACCAACCAGCAAAGAGCTCCCCTACCTACTCAGCAACAACAGTTTGGACAGCACCAGCAGAAGACCGGGCGAGCTTTTGCTCTAGCAGCTGATGAGCAGGAGCCAGAGCAGGAACCCACCGCAGATGTTATTACAGGTTCCATTTATGTGTTTTCACATCATGCTCTAGCATTATTTGACTCGATTGCATCACAAAGTTTTATATCATCAAAGTTTATGTCTGCACACCATATAGATTCGGGACTTAGCAAGGTGATTAGTAGAGTTATGACCGCTGGTGGACCTATACCCATCACTGAAGCTTGTAATTGTCCCATAACCATCTCTGGCCATCAGTTCTCAACACCTTTATTAGTGATGCCCCTGTCCAACTATGATGTAGTCCTAGGGATGGACTGGTTAAGTGAACAGCATACGCTGATAGATTGTCACCGAGGATGTGTAATCTTCAGCCCACCAGGAGAACCAGAGTTTGTAATCTCTCGGGCTTCGGAAGATATGAAGAGTATTTCCTACTCCTCAGTCACCGAAGAACCCGGGCCCCCTCACCCTATCATTACGGAATTTATGGATGTCTTTCCAGATAGTCTTCCAGGATTGTCGCCAGATCGAGATGTGGAATTCAACATCGATCTAGTACCCGGCTCTTCTCCTATTTCTCGGGGATGCTACAGAGTCAACCCCAAGGAGGCCAAGGAGATGAAGGATCAGATCGACGAGCTGAAGTCGCAAGAATTTATCAGAGACGGACCTTCACCCTGGGGAGCACCAGTTTTGTTCGTGCCCAACAAGGATGGAACCGTACGGATGTGCAGTGACTACCGGGCACGGAACAACATCACCATCAAGAACAAGTACCCCTACCCCGGATCGACGACCTGTTTGATCAACTGAGTGGAGCCAAGGTATTTTCAAAGATAGATCTCAGATCAGGCTACCATCAAATCAAGGTCAGGAAGGAGGATATTCCCAAGACGGGATAATTTGAATTCTTGGTCATGCCGTTTGGACTGATAAATGCTCCTGCAGTATTCATGAACCTCATGAACAAGGTTTTTTATGAATATCTGGATCAATTTGTTGTTGTCTTCATCGATGACGTATTGATCTACTCGAAGACGGAGGAAGAGCATGAAGAGCACTTGAGGAAAGTGCTGAGTACCTTGAGGAAGGAGAAGCTCTATGGTAAGCTATCCAAATGCGAATTCTTTTTAGACAAAGTAGAATTTTTGGGCCATGTTGTCACAGGAAAAGGGATTTCGGTGGATCCAAAGAAGATAGCTGTTATTGAGAAGTGGACTGCACCAAGCTCGGTTGCAGAGATCAGGAGTTTTTTGGGACTAGCTGGCTACTATCGAAAGTTCGTGAAGGATTTCTCCAAGATTGCGGAGCCAATGACGAAGTTTACCAGGAAGAATGAAGAGTTCATATGGTCTGAAGCGTGCCAGTCAGCTTTTGAGGAACTGAAGAAGAGGCTTACAACGACGTCGATACTTGCGCTACCCGCAGGTACCGGCGGTTTCTCAATCTATAGTGATGCTTCCGGAAAAGGACTGGACTGCGTTCTTCAACAACACGGGAAAGTAATTGCCTATGCATCTAGACAATTACGGACTCATAAGAAGAACTACCCCACACATGACTTGGAGCTTGCAGCGGTGATATTTGCTTTGAAGCTATGGAAGCACTACCTGTATGGAGAGAGAGTGAAAATATTTACGGACCATAAAAGTCTGAAATATGTTTTCACTCAGAAGGAGCTAAACATGAGACAAAGACGATGGCTGGAGCTAATGAAGGATTTTGATATCAACCTGCAGTATCATCCGGGTAAGGCTAATGTTGTTGCAGGTGCACTTAGTCGATACCTGATGGCGATGTTCTTGACTAAGAAACGCCATTTGCTGGAGGACATGGAGAAGCTTGGATTGGAAATTGTACTGCCCGAAGAGGAGATGAAGAAACTTGGAAGAGAAGCCATCGTACCAGGAGAGGAATCATCATTGATGCAGTTGCAAGTGCGTTCGAGTCTTATGGACAGGATCAAGGAGACACAATTTCAAGACGAGACGCTTTGCAAACTCAGAGACCAAGTGCTAGCAGGAACACTTGAAGGATTCTCAATCGCCAGCGACGGAGCATTGAAGAATGGTACAAGGCTTTGCGTACCAACTGGCGAACTGAGAAACGAGCTGATGCAAGAAGCGCACCAGTCGCAGTATTCCATACATCCAGGAGCCAACAAAATATACCAGGATATGCGGACTATAGTATGGTGGTACAGAATGAAGAAGGACGTATCCAGGTATGTGGCTAGATGTTTAATTTGTCAGCAAGTTAAAGCTAGTAGACAGAGACCAGCAGGATTATTGCAGCCGCTTGACATCCCAAAATGGAAATGGGAGCACATAACGATGGATTTTGTATCGGGACTGCCTCGATCCCAAGGAGGGAAGGATGCCATTTGGGTTATCGTGGACCGACTGACGAAGTCAGGTCACTTTATTCCCTTCAAGGTTGGTTTATCCACCGAGAAGTTGGCAGCACCGTACATGCGGCACATCTACCGGATTCATGAAGTTCCGGTAAGTATCGTATCTGACAGAGATACTAGATTTACATCTCACTTTTGGAAGAGTTTGCATGACAGCTTGGGAACCCAACTGAAGTTCAGCACCGCCTACCACCCTCAGACTGACGGGCAATCGAAGAGAACAATCCAGACGCTAGAAGATATGCTGAGATCCTGCGTCCTGGAATTTGAAGGGTCTTGGGAAGACCATTTGCACTTGGTAGAGTTCTCTTACAACAACAGCTACCAAGCTAGCATCGGGATGACACCGTTCGAGGCACTCTATGGACGTCGTTGCCGTACTCCACTTGCTTGGGACGACGTCGGAGAACGAGTGTTGCTTGGAGCTGAGATGGTGACCGAAGCAGCAGAGAAGGTGAGAATGATCAGAGACAAGCTTAGGATTGCCCAGGACAGACAGAAGCATTGGGCCGATTGCAACAGTCGGCCTTTGGAGTTTGAAGAAGGCGACAGTGTGTTTATGAAGATCTCGCCTACCAGAGGAACAATCCGTTTTGGCAGAGCAGGAAAGTTAAGCCCCAGGTACATTGGTCCATTTGAAGTACTTAGCAGGATTGGAGAAGTGGCTTATCGGGTAGCTCTACCCCCCAAGTCTCGAAGGCGTCCACAACGTCTTCCACGTCTCGCAGCTGAGACGCTACATCCCGGACCCGAGCCATATCTTGGACCATTCAGAGCTGGAGATTGGACCCAGCCTCACAGTGCCGGAGAAACCAGTGGCAATTTTGGACAGAGGCGAGAAGAGGACCAGGAACACCGTGACGCCAATAGTCAGAGTAATGTGGCGGCACAACTCACCAGACGAGTCGACCTGCGAGCGAGAAGACCAGATGCGGAAGCAGTACCCATACCTGTTTGAGACTTGAGGTAATCCCTAACCTTGCTTTTAAATTTCGAGGACGAAATTTTCTAAGGAGGGAAGATTGTGAAACCCATTTCTTGTGTATTGATTAATATCTGTATTTCTATTATTATTAATATTATTATTATAATATTTGAGTGTTAAAATTATTTTAGAAATTAATTAATAACAAGGATTTTTGGTTGAACCCAGACCCGAGCCTGAGCCGAACCCAATCCCATTTTCCTTCTTTTCCTAAAATCTGTTTGGTTAATTATAATAATACATTTGGGAGCTAGTCCACGAGGGACCAGCAAACCTCCTTCCACTCGTTCAAGCTCCCTACTTCCTCTCCCCATCTTCTGCTCCTCTCCACTCATTCATTTTTTTCTCCCACGTTCTAGAGGAGACTTCTTATTCTCTTTTCTCCTTAAGAACTCACAAACTCCTCTGAAGGAGAACAACTCCCCTTATTAACTCACTTTCCCTCTCTCTTGCTCACGAACTCAGAGGAACCCCCATCTCTCTCCCTCACCCGACGCCCGAGCTCCTCCGTGCAACCCCTCTCCTCGGCCAACCGCCGACCCCGCAACCCTCCGGCCTCCTCCAGGCCGACCGCGCCAGCGCACCCCCGCCGGCACCCTAGCCGCCCGACGCCCGACGTCGGCCTTCGCCCCTGTGCGCGCGACCGAGCCCCGCGAGCCGACCCCGCTGTCTCCGGTCGACCTCCAGCCCCTTCGCCCCCCTGCGCGCCCCTGGCGGCGCCCCTCCGGCCTCTGCCCCAGCGCGCCCGAGCAACTGTCGGCCTTTCCCTGACCTAGGCGCGTGCCCTAGCCCGCGCACTCCCCTGGCTGCGATCCCGTGATCCGATCTGCTGTTCTGTGGTAGCGACGCTGCTGTTCGCTGCTGTTCCAGCACTGTTCCGGGATTATTTTACTGTTCGGAGCTCTTATTTCTTTCTGTTATTTCATCTGAGAGCTCTAGCCGAGCAACCTGAGGTATAACCCCTGTCCCGTCTCTTTTGCATATAGTCTATGATGAGAAATGGTCCCCGATTCCCTTTGGGAATTCGGTTTTAGCGACGTCGTATTTTTTCGGAACCTTCGGAAAGGTTCTGTAGATTATTTTGGATTTTCTGAATATTTTGGGAATTGGTTTTTAGTATGTTTTAGCTTTCTGGATTTTTTCGGTAGCGTTCTGTGATTTTTGGGTTGGAATCGGACTTCCGAAAATTATTCGGGTCGTTCCGATTATTCTGTGGATTGGTTGTGGATTTTATATATATATACAAATTCGGGTTTTCCCCTGGTTTAGGATTTGCAGGAAAGTATCGGCGCTATTTCCCAGTTTTTGGGTTGACCAAAAACAGAGGAGATGCTACCGGATTTTTCTGTAAATTCTAGTTTATTTTTAAAAATGAATTTAAAACGGATTTCGGAATTTTATTTGATATTCGGTTTTGGGTGACGACCGTATCGGTCAATGGACCCGGCTAAGTGCAAACGAAACCGGCTTCGCCCGGACGTTGAGGCATTAGCCAAGTTGAGGATTGGACCATATCTGAGACTCTATTTTTATATTTATTTTTACTATTAATTTTTGTTCATATTTTATTAATATTTGAGTTTCGGACTAACGGCGGTTTTGTCGTATTTCAATTTATGTAAATAAATTGTAATGGGCATAAGCCCAGCTAGCTGTGGTCTGTAACTGTAATTGGTAGCTTAGATTTTAATTGTTGCTGTTTTTGCAAGTTTTTCTATTTAACGAGTAAATTAAATAAAAAGTATTTTTTTGTATAAGAAATAATTAAGATTTTTCTCACCTAAATCTATCAGTTTTATTATTAATTAAAAATCATGTATTTCTCACTAAATAAGAAAATTAGCTTTATATTTATAAACTATGAAAATACAAAGTTTTAATAAATTAATCTGGCATCGACGAGTTTTCCGAATTCAAAAGTTTAAAACGGTCTTTTCCCTCGTACTAATTCAACGCACAATTAATCGTGTTTTCGTGTTTTGTTAATTAAAAGATTAAAATTGGACTAGGACACAAATAGAGATTTCAACTAGCGTAGCTAGATTGGTAAACCTGGAATCTGAGTCAATTTCTCGAATATAGGAATTCGAGGACGATTCTAATTTCCTGTCTCGAAGTCTTCTACCTCTCCAGTCAAATCCTTTGAGGCAAGTATAGTTTGTGTTAGTTTACAGTTATTTAATTAATCGCTTTACTGCAAGTTTAAACCACGATGCAAACACAATACTCTCTCTGAGAGCACTGTAACTACTGGGGACTGGGGGAATAGTGTAATGAGTATGACCATACTGTAACAAAACCCTTATCCTTTACTGTAACAAACCTATGCCGATCATATTTTATTGCCTGTTCAAATCACACTGTTTTCCTGCTGAAAACTGTTCATGTTTAAACTGTTTAGAATTGCATGATTCTATTATTTAATTTAAAAATTAGCATGAATTGTACTTTGCTCCCTTCTGACTGGAGATACATTTTTAGGGGACATTGTGGATGCTGAGCTGTTAATCAGCAGCTACTACGACCCTGTGTTGTACCCGGTTGTGCTACCAGAGTCCCCACAGAAGGACGTTGGGACTGAGGCCGATGATCCGGCTGATAGATAGATTTTCTTTTTCTGCATTGTTGTCATTTTTATTCTGTTATTTCATTTCAGAACAATTTCCATTTGTATTTAAATTTCAAAGTTTAATAAAGTTTATTTCCGATGTTGAGTTGTGATAAATAGTTGTGTTGTATGGTTACCTGCTACTGAACAGCTTACTGCCGCCGTCTCAACAACGGTGCAGGCTGGGCATGATCCGGTTCGACCCAATTAGTTGGGATCGGGTCGTGACAAGCACAGTTCATCTTCTCCAAAATTTTGAGAAGAAAAATACCATGAGAGCCAAGTTCTCAAGCTCCATAACTCCACCATCCGGAGTCCAAATCCGAACTTCCATAGGTCAAAATGGGGTAGAATAAAATGCTCTACAACATGGAACCATCAAAACTCAGAAATAACAAGGTTAAGTAGATCAAAACCCAAGAAATCTGAAAATAATAAAAACTTAGATCTACAAGAATCTAGCCATGGAAAGTGGAAATGCCAAGTATTAAAGTAAGTTAAAATGCTGTAAGAAAGAGAATGAAGCAATAAAATTTGAGTTCCTCCATGAAGCAAGTTGCACTTGCCTAGACCTCTCTCTCTGGTAGGTGACGAATTAATGGAGGAAGAAAGAAGAGTAATGAAGAGAGAGAAGGAAGAATGGGTAATAAATACTAAAGGTGGTGGTAGGTAGGGGGTTCACCCTTGGTTCATAATGAACCAAGGAAAAACCAAGCCAAGCCGAACCAACCCAGGAATTAAACCAAGCCATGAAGAAAACTAAGCAAGGAATTATGCAATACAAGATAAAATACGTACACGTATTCCGAAAATACGTAATATGAACCACAGGCATTACACTTCTGATCGCGACTTTGGTCCATAGCCTATCGCAGCACAATAGCCCAACCCAACAACCAAACAAGGACATGGGTTCGACCACGCACCACGATAGTCCATGTTCCTCGGTAGCTAACAGAAGAAAATATATCACAAATAAGTCAGCTTACAAGCAGCCAATCAATCTTACGGCTTTCTATGATTTGTCTGGATTATCCCAGTAATTTAATATATATAGGAATCCTTAGATCGTATCGCATTCCAGCAGGGCTAGCCAAACTATTATATACAAGCAAGCACGAAATGCACCGGTCCCTCGAAAGGCCACCATGCTAGAATAAGCAGTAACGGTTCCAGCTCTCCTATAGGAAGAGCTGGCTCGGCAGTCACAAATCAGATACTGCATCCCACTAGTGCGGATGACTATACAGTATCCAAGGCGGCCAATCCGACGTGCCAGGACGGGACCCAGGGCGGCTGGTGACGTACGATCTCGAGATTCTGTTCCCTCTTAATGCATCTACCAAGATAAGTTTCTTAGATTAATCCTATCTTGATATTGGAATCACATGTCATGGTCACATGGTCATCCTCCTATATGTCGTACCATAGTATGTGTACCCTAAGTATGAATCCACATCGGCTCAATCTAGATCCATGCTTAGTGTAATGCTTCAAACAACAATCAACATACCACGACACTATTACTGACCAATTACCATGACTGTGCTGGAAGGTACACATGTATTGACATATAACACGAATTATCACTTAGAACGTAGAGTCACACCTCAGTACACTCATTAAATAGCACCGCAGTGTATACTAATATTGCACCTCAATACACACTTAGAATAGGTACCAGCACGTATACAGGTAATCAGGTCAGGAACACGATCAAGTTAGGAAGTCACGTGGACCCATCATGACATAAAAGTCACATATAAATTCTGGTTAAAGTGAGACATGAAGGTCCTTGAAGCCAAGACAAAGATCTATAACCTTTATGTTGGGAGTTGGAAGAAATACTGGCCACGAATCAGCCAAATAGGATATAAAACATACAAAAACAGCCAAAATAGGCACTATGAGCGACAGTAGATGGGTACTCATCTATGCGGCTGGGTAAGTGGGTGCCCATCTATGCGGCTGAGTAAATGAATCTCATGCGGCTGAGTAAATGGGTACTCATATATGCGGCTGAGTAAATGAATCTCATGCGGCTGGGTAAGTGGGTACCCATCTATGCGGCTGGGTGAATGAATCTCATGGGGCTGGGTAAATGGGTACCCATCTATGCGGCTGAGTAAATAAATCTCATGCAGCTGGGTAAATGGGTACCCATCTATGCGGCTGGGTGAATGAATCTCATGCGGCTGGGTAAGTGGATACCCATCTTCTCCGAAAATGATCACTTTAAAGTGATCATTTAAGTGGGTACCCATCATCTATGCACTGGCTTGTAGAATTCAACCCACTCGCATAAACTAACATTTAAAGTGATCATTTAAAGTGATCATGTAATGCCCCGCTCCACACGAGACATTTGGTTAACTTGTTGGATGGGATCAAAATGTTGGACCGTGACTTATGTTGGAAATCAGGAGAATTGAGACTGGTGCAGTCTTTCTTAGCTGGCTAGACGGAATGGGTATTGGAACGTGGCTCGCTGGTGGAGCTACGCTTAGTGGGATTAGAGCAGGAAGACCGTTATATAAGGCAAATGGAACTGTCCTTCTTCCTCCTTATTCCTGTATGCTTAATAAATGGAATAATGTGATGCTATAAATATGTCTCTAATGTCTCTTACCTTGAATGTTGAATAATTGTAATGCGATGCTTTAGTTGCTAAATCGATAGAGATTCATATACTGGAAATCATTGAATGAATAACACATGAACTTTGAATTGCTGAACGAATCACACTCGAACTGCTAATGTAACATGATGCCTGAGAATGAATTGATAATGTCCCTTTTTACTTAATGTTGATGAAATGAATGAATCACTTGAATAATGAGATGCTGCGTGAATGATACATGAAAAAAGAATTGAATATGCTATTATCCCTATAAAATGAATGAAATGCTACAGGTCCCTTCGAAATGAATGAATACTGTTGTTCCTCCTTAAAAGGAACGTAATGAGAAATGTTGTAATGAAGCAATAAATGAGAATTGATGAGGCTTGGGATCATTGAGATCACCAAATAAAATGATGGTAATATTGGGAATAAATAAGTCATTGAACATGACTTGAATGAGATGAATGATGATGCACTGTTGTCTTTACTTCAATATTTCACCATGCATTTTATGTTCACGATTGAGTCGAACACGTATTCGCATGGTCATAGGACAACTTATGCATAAGTGATGGGGATATGTTTTCTCGGACGGTACCCCGGGACGTTAGGGTGACCTATCCGGCCTAGGAGAAAATATTGGCGTGCCAGTAGGGGCACGGGTTTTGCGAGGCATCCTTTGGGGCTAGCTACCTTCTCTGGAGTCATCGCATTACCAATGAAGACCTATATGGCAACGTCCGTATGGTTAAACACCAGTGACCATGTAGTCAGGATGCATGCTAATGAATGTCTTATGCAAGCAGAGTAAGTATATTTGCTAACCTGTATTTGATATAGGTATGGGGAGTCGGCTAAAGGTAAGAAATCACTTAAATATGATAATTCAATATATGTGTTGGTTTAACTTGCATACTTACGTTCCAAATAAGTAAATGATGCTGTATGTAGCCTTTCAATATGAGATCCTGCTTAACATGTTAAATTTAGTATGCTAGAAAGATGCCATGCTATAATCATTGCTCAAACACAATATACATGCTAAGTGATGCTTGAAGTGAGAACTGTTATAACATATTTAAGATGTTAATGTTAACGATGCCTCAATGATGCCTTTTCATGATAACACCTAGTATGCCTCAATGATGCCTTTGCATGATAACACCAATAATGCTAAAAAGATATGTCCACATGAATGCTACTAAGAATATGTTTACATGTTGTTTTCCATAAATAAATTCTATTTATTTATTGTGTTTCTGAGAAATTTACAACTGTAGGAATCTGATCTAGAAGACGATCACTTTATCCCTTGGATGATGCAATGAAGAAGGCTCGGACCTCGAAGAACTTGGACAACAACTGGGCAATCTCTTTGTTCTCTCTGAATTGAATGTGGTGTCTGTTGAAGGTGGAAAAACTCTCTTTTATAGAGTTCTGGATAACTGCTCTGGGCATACGCTCAGTCAGTTACTTGACGTGTGCATAACTGCAGGAACGCGTGGCGAATTTTGGTGGAGACACGTTGGAGTACGGTTGAGAGTTATGGAGTATATCCAGGAGAGATTGATGGCATAAATGCCATGTTGCATAACTTCTGAATGAGTGGGTAACCGAATACAAGACACATGAGAACGTGTGTTGACTGTACATTTGAAGTCATTCTGAATGCATTTGCTTTGATACGCTGTCTTTTGGAGAAGTATGACTAGCATACGCTGTCTTGTTTGAAGAGGAGTCGTATGGAGTCCATACGCTGTCTTTTGGATACGTATGTCTTGCATACGCTGACTTGGATAGCAAGGAGTCATATGGAGTCTATACGCTCACTTGGGTGACAAGAAGTCGTATGGAGTATATACGCTCACTTGATGAGGAGTCGTATGAAGTCCATACGTTGCCTTGATGAGGAGTCGTATAAAGTACATACGCTGTCTTGATGAGGAGTCGTATAACTGGAGAAGTAGACACGTAGCTGTCCTCAATCTTCTCGAATACGCCATATCTCCCAATAACTGACAAATATCTCTCGAGCGTCGTGTTGCGGATATGACGGTTGATAGACTGTCAAAAATGACAGTAATGATGGCTGTGCATTCATGATGGCTAATGAGCTGTCCTCGTAAAAGACAAAATTAACTCTCGAAAATCCATACGACGGTTAATTCTCCTAAGACAGCTATTTTTTTGCACGAAAGACGAAGTGTCAGATTCATTCCCCACTGAGCGTATACTGTGCTGTCAGTCGAGAAATAATAAAATATTCACTGAGTGTATGACTTTTGTACTGAGCGTATGGCCTTTGGCTGACTTGGTCTTATGTCAGCGTGTCAGAATTTTTCACACCCTACAAGACCCCCTTCAAAGTTTTCAAACTTTATGATTTTCGAAAGTTCGAAATTACTTTGAACTCAAAGTGGGAATAAGTCTTGACACGCTGGCACGAGTTTGTTATTTCCTCGATATCAGTGCATATTGCTAGGGATTCTGCATTTGAAAACGGCTACCGTTTGGGCTTCTATTTCTTCTATAAATAGGCCCTTAAGAACTTAATTCCTTTCTTTACTTTTGCCTTCGTCTTCGAAAGAGAGAATCTAGAGCTCAAACCTTCTTCTCCTCTCCAACCTAATCTTCGTCAATGGCACCCAAGCTCGACGCTGCCACGAAGGGGAAAGGCAAGGCTCCTGCAGAGCCGTCTCGACCCGCCGCCGCCGCGGCAACCACTAGGAGAACCGCCGAGCAGCATCTTCCACGGAGCGAACTTCCGTTGAAACCCCTATACGGTGAGGATGGGGACGATGAACAGTAACCATCCCTTTTTAGGGCTCTGGTTAGGACAAAATTAGAAAATGTATCCCCTTTTTAGGGTCAATATGTCAGAAAATACACTTCCCTCTTTAGGGTTTAGTCGTATTCCATGTTTTTCGTCTATATGAAAAATATATTTTGAGCGTATTTCTGTAAGATACCCGTATCTTTGATAGAAATGTCAAAATATACTGATCTGAAGGAATACGCTATATCAAGTCGTCTCGTTGAGATACGCTGACTCTCTTGTTAGCGTATTTTTGATGAACATCTTGCTAACCATATGCTGCTCTTTGGAAAATTCCATACGACTGCTTGCTTTGGTTAGACATACACGTAGCTGAGCGTAGGTTGAACTTAGAATCTGTCATACGCTTAGGATAGACTGAGCGTAAGTTGATTTTTAAATCTGACATACGCTTAGGATGGACTGAACGTAAGTTGATCTTTGAACTTGTCATCCCTTTGTATTTTTTAGAGTTAAGGATTTTTAACCTCTTATTTTTCCTTTGCAGTGGATATTCTGGCCCAAGAAGCGCAGTTTGAAGGATGTGCAGGGAGCAATTATAAGAGTGACCTATCCTATGTCCACTTTCCACAGTTTGATGAACCTTCCACAAGAATAGCCATTCTGAAAAATCAAGAGAGCGAAACCCTACTGAGTCTGATAAGTGGTCAACCACTGCAGAGTGTGGACAGTGTTACCCACTCAAAACCGGCATTTCTATTCGGGGACGCTATTGACAGAAGCTCCCAGCCAGCCTCCGACAAAGTGTCATACTCGTATTATCGGGATGGTGATGCGACTCAGCCGATGTACTTGACTGGATTGTCTAATGGTATCAACATAACTCGCTTATTCCATGCAAGTCACCAAAGGCACATGAAATGGGATATTACTCCAACCCGTCAAGCAAAAGCTGGATGGATAGGGTACAGACAGGAAAGATTTCGCAGTGGTACTGAACCGCATGTTTCAGTCTTGCGAGGATTATTGCCAGCCATAATTCCCCCTGAGGACTCTGCACTTCTGATGCCTGTTAGAGTCCCGATATTCACGAACGAATTTGCACAGCTAGAAAATGCTGTCTATCCGAAACAGTCCATGAGACTCACTGGTCTCGTGAACCCAGAGAATACCCGATGGACTGCTCTCGTGAGATGGATTCTGAGAGATTATGGAGAACAGTTGAAGGTGATAGGCCTGTACGATGCCATCAAGTGCACTGCTTATGGTTTTAGGCCGAACCCAGATTTGTTTCTGGTACTAGCAGAAAGGTACAACTACCGCACCGGAACTTTTATGACTCCGAGAGGCGAGATGGGATTCGCTCTCCACGAAATTGTATACATTTCTCAGCTGCCGACAGGAGATTTGCCGTATGAGGAATATATCCCATTTATTGATGAAATAAACAAGATTTCTGACGCCAACCCGCTAATTCTTCATGTATTCGAAGAATTAATGTGCCACTATAGTATCTGTAAGGCCTTTTATAAGGCAAAAGATATAGATTCAAGCTGCTACTCTTCGATGTGGATGGCCTACTTATTCCAAGGCCGCACCGAAGAAACTCAGAAGAAGAAGAAGTCCGAACAATATATTGGTCGTTTTAAACCTCTGAGTCAAGTCGAAATTGACAAATTAATCCGGGAGACCACCCATGATGACATCATAATCGAAGAAGATGAAGGCACCTATAAAGCTGGTGATAGGTTAGAGACCTACATAAAGCAAGGTGGCCGGGCTTTATCTAATGAAGGTCATCTAGCCGGGTTTCTATCTCTTTGGCTGAGAAGATTCGTAGTACCTGGTACCTGTTCGGCAGACAGAATGCACCGAGGAATCGTATTTGCAGCAGTCCGTCTGACGTTCGGGTATAGGATGGACTTACTAACGGCGATGACATGTCGTCTGAACGCCGGTTTAAGAGCATATGCAGACAGAATATTTAACCTGGCGAAGAAGAAACTTACAGCTTTTCCTCGGGTAGAAATGCCCTTCACATATTTGTACAGATGGCTGCTCCTCCACTTTGAGTCTCTTATGAGTGCTGGACTGGCCAGACCAGATGACACTTTCCTAGAAAGATACCGTCATACGCCAAAGTGGAAATATGACACCCTGACAGACTGCAGGACCATACTGAATAGGGGAGAACTATGGAGTTTCACCTGTGTTCCTCCGCCTATAAGTTATGAGTCTATGCCTGCGAAGATGATTGATGGCACCGGTGCCAATGAACTGGATGATGTTCAACACGAATGGCTGAAGAGGATTAGACCATCCCACCTGGTCTGTCGCCATGACGACATCACTTATTTAGAGCCATATCTTCCGAGTAGATTTGCTCGGCAATTCGGCTATGATCAGTTGCATGTAGGGAATGCAACGACATGCTTCAACCACCAAGGCGGATTGATCGACGGTATGAGAACCTGGATATATTATATTGCCAAAGGCACCGGAGCTACCTTTACAATGCCAGACCCGGTGAATCATCGGAAAGGAGCTAAGATATTGGCGTCTTATGCCAAGTTCTATGTATCTGCGAATACATTTCATGAGAAGTTCAACATCTTGGGTAAGAGCTCCATTCATGTTAATAAAAAATCAGCCAAGTCAACTCTGCCGGAAGATTGTCACGACCGAGAGGATCCTCTCGCTACTGACGAGGTTTATGAAGAAGTCTCAAGGGAGAATCTCTTTTCTGATGAACTTCATCAGCCACTATATGTACCGCTTGGAAGTGCCGAGAAGAGTATATCTGCTGAGGGTACACCGAAGAGAAAGCGTGGCAAGGGTGCTTCCGAGCCCGCTCTAAAAAGAGTTACTCATGCGGAAGTTCGTAGTCGTATAGGAATTACTATCCCAGGGATTTCTCCTGCTTCGAGTCAACAAATCAGAGATGCTGACGAAGAAGCTAGTGACTCCAAAGACGATTATCCTACAATTCCACTAATGAAATGGGTAGAAAGAAGAAAAGTGGTAGTTTCAAAGACTAAATCTGTAAGAAAATTTCTAAAAATTCTAATAACCTAATTTAAGGCTAAATATGACATTAAAAATTAATTAATACTTATTAAATAATTTTTTAAAAAACAGGACCAATCGTGCTGAATGATTGGCTCGAGAGAAGCAAACTGCCCTTGCTTCTTAGCAAAGAGTTGAAGCGGAATCTTCTACTGTCAAAAAGATTATTGAAGTTTCTTCTCCTGTACCCTCGGAAACGCAGCCCACGCAGGACGCTAATACAGAACCTGCTGCGGAGGATGTGATAGAAGAATCGGCAGCTAAGCCATCTACTGATCGAACAACACTGGCTGCCGAGGATCCTTCCATGGTAGTGGATGAGCATGCTGAACCATCCGTACTGGTTTCGAGAGAATCAGTGAAGGAAGCAACCACTCTCGAGCCACCTGCTGATTTAGCTTTGATTGATATTTTGGAGAGTGACAAGGGTGAAGAAGAACAGGTTGACTATGAACCTTCGTCTCATTCCTTTGAAGATGAGGATATGGAGATTGAAGATGAGTCACCAACTGAAATCCATATCGACGAATTGAAGACGGCCGGCCAACATTCAGAGTTGACTCCAGAGCCAGAGAACCTTCTAGAAATAGAAGCCCATGTTCCGAGCACCTCTGGGGCAGGAAGTAGTAAAATGAAACCAGTGTCAGAAGACACTTTGAATATACTACGAACAGGGCTGAACGATCCTAAAGAAACAGAGTACGAGCCAACTTCAGGTAATATTTTATCCAGTAAAGTTTTGTCTTTTCTTGCTTTATTGTCTTTAAGACACTTTGAATATACTACACCAGCGATGAGCTCGACTCATGCTCCACCTGTTCGGACTGATGTTGGTGAGGGAAGCTCACATTTACCAAGTTCTCCAAAAGCACATACTTCTGTTTCCAGAATAGAGCCCATTCCATCTTCTTCCTTCACAATGGCAGCAACTCCCGGTTTTGAAATGGGAATAGCAAGGACCATGGCGATGTATTCAGATATTATCTATTCATATCTGGATACATTCTCCAGGCGATTTATGAAGGACGAGACTATGCCTTTTTCCAATCTCCGATCGGCGATTAATTTCCCGCTTTTAGCTCTGCGACAGGCTGGTTATGAGACTCAGTGTACTTTCTTTGAGCATCTCCTAGACGATTTGGAAGTAACCATCCACAAATACCGGAAAATCAAGAAAGAAGATATTAAATCCTTAACCATGGCTGAGATTGCTCAACTGGAACGTGAAGCTCAAACCCAGCAGGCTGTTTTGAAAGAATTCATCGCTTTGTCATCTGAGAAGTTAATGGCGAAGGATGAGGAAATAGTAACAACTCGTCAGAAGATCGAATGTCTGGAAATATCTAGAGCTGAAGAACTCCAGAAACTAAATGAAGAATTAGCTCGTCTCCAGGAGCGCATTGCATCCGTAGAAAAAGAGCAATCTGATATTATTGCTGCTCGTATAGCTGAAGCTACCCGCTATCAAGTACTACAGCAAGAGCGGGAATAGATGCAAGCTGAGCAAATAGAAGAAACTAATCGTCGTAGTTCTGTTATCATTAATTTTGAACAACAGGTGGTTGCAATTGAAGCAACAGAACGAATTCGTAAAGCTCATGAAGAGAAGATGAATAGTATACTTGCTCGTATTCAGGAGATAATTACTCCTTCTATTCAATAGATTTTTCACACTTCTCATGTCTTGAAATTTTTTTTAAATACTCACTTGTAATCAGTATTTTGATTTTGACTGAGAAAATGAGCACTTTGACCTGATTTCGATTTTGTGTATGATGTTTTTGTAGAAAATATGTTCAGAGGTAAATAATACATGACATATTTCAATAGAATAAAATATACAAATGAATTTTGTAATTTCATCAGATGATATTAAACCAAAAATTTTAGTTTAATATTGATTAGAGAAAACAGAATTCAGATATAAAGATATCTTTGAACTCAATTTTCCATGATCTTTGGACTCGGAAATCAAAAGACTAGATATCATTTTCATAGAATAGAAAATATGATACTGAGATAGAAAATTTAGAGGTAATATGGACGTGATTTTCTATATGAGATCTTTATTAAATCCACTGGGGATCTAATAAGACAGAATATCAAATTCTTTGGAAAGATGATATGTGGTAGAATATCAATTTCCGCTGGGGATAACGATATCGAGACGACTTTTGTGGGGAAGAATAAACTCTAATTTTATATTTGCTGAAGAATAATCGCAGCAGATGAAAATATCATATATTAACGAGATTTATACATAATATTTCTTTAAGAATTTGCCGTTGATAGGCATCATCGTGACTTTACCATCCATAGAGGTAAGCTGATATGCTTCGTTTGAGAAGACTTTGTTTACGACGAATGGGCCTTCCCATTTCGCGTCGAACTTGCCTTTGCTCATATGTGTCATAGTCATCGGACGTTTGACGGTAAAAACAAGTTCTCCTTTCCGATATGCTCTGACTTTCACCTTCCGATTAAAAGCTTTTGAAATTCGGGCCTGATACAGCTCGATATTTTATAGAACGTACAATCGCTTTTCGTCTAGAGCTTCTAGCTCTTGAAGTCGAAGATGATCATTGTTCTCCGTTGTAAGTTCATTGGAGATTGCGATTCTCAGAGAAGGAATCTAGATCTCGAGGGGAAGGACAGCTTCACACCCGTATACCAAAGAGAAAGGCGTACACCCGGTCGCATTGTGAACTGTGGTGCGGTAGGCCCATAAACATTCACCAAGCTTCTCGCTCCAGTTGCGTTTGTTAGAAGAAATGAACTTTTTCAGGAGTTTAATTATGGTTTTATTGAAATCTTCTGCTAATCCATTAGCTGCTGGATTATATGCTGTAGAAGCTAGGTTATTGATTCGATGGTCGTCGTAGAATCGAGTAAATTTCTGACTGACGAACTGTGGTCCATTATCATGGATAATACGCCGAGGAACACCAAATCGATAGATGACATGATGCTTGACGAATTTGATGACGTTGGAAGTTTTGACTTCGGATAGCGGGATTGCTTCAGCCCATTTGGAAAAGTAGTCGGTTATTGCTAGAATAAACCGGTGTCCTTTTGATGACGTTGGGTTGATGGGACCAATGATGTCCATGCCCCAGGCCTCGAAGGGCCATGATGCCGCTGTCAGGTGTAAGAATTCTGACGGTTGATGGATAAAGTATGTACGGATTTGACAGGCTTTATATTTTCGGGCATATTGAATGGCGTCAGCCACCATCGTGGGCCAATAATAACCCATACATCGGATGCGATCTTGAAGTTTAGGACCTGGTTGATGGGCTCCGCAGACTCCATCATATGCTTCACGGATAATCTATTGTGCTTCCTCACCAGCGATGGATCGGAGGAGAAGACCGTCATAGGCCCGACGATATAGTGTCTTTGTCGTATGATTATAATAGAATCTGAGAGATCGACGCCGGATAGACAATGCTTCGCTCGGATTATCGGAAAGTATGTCATACAATACAAACTCTAGAAATGGACGTCTCCAGTCTTCGGTAATGGCTTCTATTTTGTTGGAAAAGACGTATTCCATAGTAGAATCGGAAGAAGACGAGGATGCTCTGTCAAACCCTAATCCAGTGTTAAGGTTGGAGGAATTAAATTCATCAGGGTTGAGAGAATTTTCGTCTGAGTCATGGGGAAAACCCAAAGCCAAATTATTCTCGACGTAGAATAGCTCCCGGTTATAAACCACTATCAATTGTTGACGTCTGACCGATATGGCTAGCACAGTGGCAAGATTAGACAAAGCATCGGCTTCTGTATTACAGGCTCGCCGAACGTGTTCAATAAAGAAACCTTCAAAGGAAGAGGCCATAGAGAGTGCTGCTCGGTGATAAGGTATCAAATCCTGATGACGGACTTCGTATGTACCTCTGATTTGATTGACGATAAGTTTGGAGTCTTCATAAACTTCTAAATACTGAATATCCAGATGTTTAGCAAGTTGAAGACCGATGAGTAATGCATTGTATTCGGCTACATTGTTTGAACACGATTGATCCAGAGAATAAGCTCTCTGAATAGTCAGCCCTTCCGGGGATACAAGAACAATCCCGACTCCGGCGACAACATCGCCATTGGGACCCATTCTAGACGCTCCATCAAAGAATAGACGCCAGGTAGAAGTTTCTTCAGAAACCTGATTTGAATCCATAACTTTATCTGGAATCTCATCGTATAATTTAGAATCTTCTGGAACTGCATGAGCTGCCAGAAAATCAGCAAGAGCCTGTCCTTTAACTGACTTTTGAGGAATATAATGCATGTCATATTGAGCTAACAAGATTCCCCAATTAGCCAGTCTGGAGTTGAGAATACCGGGTTTCTTTATCATAATCCTGATGGGATTCACTCTGGAAATGACATGAATCGTTTGACCGATGATGTAATGTCACGTCTTCTGAACGGCAAACATTAATGCTAGGCATTCTTTCTCAATTGGAGAATAACGCGGTTCAGCACCTGTCATTGTGCGACTTAGGTAATAAATAGCCTGTTCATGGCCATCTTTATTTTTCTGGGCGAGCAATGCACCGAGAGAATGATCCATGGCTCGAACATATAGAAGGAATGGTATTCTCGAGACGGAAGGTTCCAAAACCGGAGGGTTCATGAGGTACTGTTTGATGTCGTCAAATGCTTTTTGACATTCTTCGCTCCAGACGAAGGACACACCTTTCTTCAGAAGTTTGTTGAACGGTCTGCAGCGTCCTGATAAGTTAGAGACGAACCTACTGATATAAGCAATTCTTCCTTGAAATCCTCGTAGCTATTTTAAGGTGCGTGGAGGACGCATCTCTTGGATGGCGTTGATCTTCGCGGGATCCACGTGTATACCTTTAGAGGTAATGACGAAGCCGAGAAATTTACCACTAGAGACGCCCAGGAAGGACTTAGTAGGGTTCATCTTAAGTTGATGTTGACGCGTTAAATCAAAGATAGTCTTCAAATCTTGGATATGATCCTCCTTTTGTCGACTCTTGACTGCAATATCATCAACGTAGCATTCGACTGTTTTTCGGAGATGTTCACGGAATATAGTGCTCATTGCTCGCTGATACGTTGCTCCTGCATTTTTGAGACCAAACGACATCACTGTGTAACAGTATGTACCGATCGGCGTTCTGAAGGAAGTATGTCTCTCGTCGTCTGGAAATATTTTGATTTGGTTGTACCTCGAATACCCATCCATAAATGACATTTATTCGAAACCACACGTGTTATCGATCATGACGTCGGTGATTGAAAGAGGGAACTTGTCCTTAGGACAAGCCGCATTGAGATCGCGAAAGTCTATACAGACTCGGATCTTGCCAGTCTTTTTGAGAACAGGAACAATGTTAGCCACCCACTCAGGATGTTGTTCCTCTCGGATAAATCTGGAAGCCATAAGCTTGTTGACTTCAGCTTCAATTGCATCCATAATGTCTGGACGAAATCGTCGCTGTTGTTGTTTGACCGGTTTAGCATTCGGCATGATATTAAGTTTGTGTGTTGCGATCTTCGGATCTAGCCCTGGCATATCCTCATAGCTCCAGGCGAAGATATCGATGTAATCATGAATAAGCTTGATCATGTCTTGATTATCTGTTTTTGAAAGACTTTCGCTGATGAATATTGGCTTGGGGGATCCCTCCCCACCAACATCAATTTGGATCAATTTATCTTCAGTAGGAGGTTCTCTTTGCTCGAACCTGAATTCCTATTGGTTGTCTAATCTTTGAGCCCATTGTTCCGATTCGGGTGATATTTCAAAATCATCTTCATCTACATCACTTTCTTGCGGACCGTTGGCGGAGACCATATTGGCGGATAGAGTAGAACGATGAAAATCGCCAATACTTGTGTCGGAATCCCAAGAAAAGGAATCGAAAGAATCAGATCGTTAGTCTCCGTCGGATTCTGGATCCTCATGGACTGTGTTGATGAAGGGGGTAAGAGTAATGTAACCCAATCCGCTTTTTGTCCTTCCGTATTTCAAGGGAGGAATTCGAACAGGCATTCTTCTTCCTTTTCCACTACTAAGGTCGGTTCTGAAGACATAGCCTATGTTCTTGATGATGTTTTTGGACTGCTGACTGTAGCGACGTAGTTGTAACCTTCCGGTATCATCTTTTTTGTCGTCGTCTTCTAGATTAGGAGGATTCTGGGGCCCCTTACAGAAGAATATTAGAGCTTCTCCTGACTTTCTAATAGGAACAAGAAAGTATGAATTTTGTACAGACTCTAATAATACTTCTGTATGAAGAGTTTAAACAACTCCTATAGTTAATGGCTCTAAGCTATCTAGCAAATGTAAATAACTTTGTATATGATTACAAACATTAATATACTGTAAAGGAGATGCTTTATTAATATCAGATGCTGTATTTACAGAAGAAGGCTGAGCCTTAGTAGATTTAGTCAAATTAATGACTAAAGGGAGAGTAGAAGGGCGTGCAGAAGTTTTGTTTCGATTAAGGTCGATAACAAAAGGCTCAGAAAAGGTGAGCTCCCTTGAAGAGGATCGTGGATAAGTAGTGCGTCCACTGACTGAAATGACTAGAGTATCTGGTCTAGCCTGAGAAGATGGTGAGAGAGTGGTGCATCCACTGATAGGGATTATCAGCGAACTTTGTGGAGCTTGGGAAGGCAATGAAGTGGTACATCCACTGACAGAAATTATCAGTGGGCTTTCTTCAGATGATTTAGTAGACCGCGGATGAGTGATACGCCCTTTTACAGGAATAAGAAAGGTGTCAACTTTCGATGTCTCATCATCATCCATAGCTTGTAAGACTTTTGAATACTCATCTTTGTACATGCGAGAGTCACTGTAGTAAGCTTCGACTCCTCTGAAAGGATTAATGTCCGCGACTTCCTTTTGAACTTCTCCCTTTTCATCAATGTATTTGAAGCACTGGTGAAGAGTGGAGGGGACGATATTGTGTTCATGGAGAAAAGGTCTTCCCAAGAGCAAGTTGTAAGATCCAACTAACTCGATCACGTAGAATGTGACACTCGCCCGAAAATTACCTATTTGTATTTTTAGGCGAATTTTCCCCAGAGGTTCGCTCTTGCCTTGATTGAACCCTAAAATGGTAGTGACTGTCTTGACTAGATGATGAACTGGAATCCGTAAGGCATCCAAGAGACTCTTAGGTATAATACTTAGAGCTGATCCTGGATCAATTAGAATACGGTCGACCTTCATCGTGTCAATGTACCCAGTGAAGTAGAGAGGCCGATCATGACGATTGTCCTCTAGAAGCATATCGTCTTGGGTAAAAGTGATGTTCGGAATGATTTCCAAGACACTGTTGTAATGTAGGCAAGTCACCGGCTCTGCTTCCGGCTTCTTCAGATGAGTCAGGCAAGAGTCTGCTTGCAGTAGAGCTTCACTTAACATTTCCCAAGTTTTCTTGGATAAACGTAAAAGTTCGAAGATGGACAACCTGGCTGGAGTGTTAGCAAGTTGAGCCAGAATGTCAAAATTATATGGCTTCTGCAATCCGGGAGAAAGAGACTTCTTGATTGGTTTGTCGAAGTGGGCAGGTTGCTTCCCTTTGTCGGCTGTTGTTGGTTTAGAGGGAATCGTCTCAGCAGGAGCATTTGAAGGTCCTTCGTTAGAGATGGGTGCTGGAGCTGCAACCGAAGGGACATCAGGAGTTTCCTCAGGAGCTTCAGCGTAATCTTTCAAATATGTTTTTCCTGACCGGGTTCCGGCGAGAGCTTCGACTTCAGGCTCAGGTTCAGAATCTACCGAAACCATGTTACAATCCTTCATCTTGTTCTTGGTTTTTCGGTGCTTGATGAGAGCTTCAGTCCAGAAACCGAGGCCAACACGGGATTGATTATGTCTCAAAGTGAGGGCTAGAGGTGCTCGGAGTCCTTTGCCGGAGCTTAAACCAGGAGCAGTGGCTAGATCATAACCCATCTTCGCTATTAATTCACGAGATTGTGAACTATATAGATGAAACGCAGGTTTGTATCTGTCTTCAGATCGAGGTACAGTTTTTACCTCTGTAGGGGGTGACTTTCCTGCTAGGATGAAAGTAGAGGTTAGAGAAAGATTGGGTATGATGCTAGAACTCATATGACAATGGCTTAGTCTTCCCAGGTTTCTTTTTAGATAGAGGAGCCTTCCGAGGAGAAGAGGAAGACGTCTCAAACTCCGTCACTAAATCGGGGTGGATCCACATAATCTCTCTCTTTTTAGTGGTGACGGGAACAAGTCCATCATTCTGGACTGGTGGAATATTCACAACTTCAAGGGTTGCTTTGGGGATAGGGACAATCCCATTTTCTACCAATAACGGAGGGAAGTCACTGAACTGCATCGAAATCACATTTGCTGTGACTGTCTTGTCTTTAGGTGTTAGTGTCACAGCTCCTGATTTGATCATTTCTTAGATCTTTCCTTTTATACGAAGCAAGACCGGATTGTATGACCCAGCATTCTGTGATATGGACAGTATTTTGGATGATCCGTCTTGTTGGCTTCATCAGGCTTTTTGATATCTGGCAGTTGTATTTTGTTACCTTTAAGTAAACATTCGAAGATTCCTTGAACATCGTCGTCGTCGAAAGAGTATTCTTCCTTCGGCCGAGGAGGTCTCTGCTGTTGATTTGTTGGAGCTGGGGTAGCTTGGGCAGACATTACCTCTTGATTGTTGCTCTGGAGGTTGACTTCGATAGTCTCTTTTTCTTTGCGATTGTTGGGTCGCGCATATTGCTAGTACTTTGACTTGATTCTTTGGGAGTCATGTGTACCCCCAGACCTTTGAAAGTCTCAGCACTGACTTCGGCAGCTTTGCCACTGACGATGAAGGAAGGCCAATCTTGGAACTGAGTGGATCCTGTCCACATGCTGATGATTGGTAAGAGGTTCGACTTGCAAGTGTCGATAGTGACGGCATCGGGAGTTCCGAAAGGCATTTTTAGAGCTTCTCTTCTGAATCTTTCAATGAAGCTCTCAGTGCTTTCATTATTTTTCTGTTTGATTCGTATAAGGGCTGACATGGTCATGTCGTTAATGCCTTCATAGAATTGTTCTAGAAATATCTGTTTGAACCCGGCAAACGAAGTAATGCACCCATCAGGGAGACTTCGATACCATTCATAAGCGGTTCCTTTAAGACAACCAACAAATACCCGAGTGAGGAGGGCATCGCTCGGTTGCAGTTAATCAGTCATTACCTCAAAGTGATTGATGAACTGACTTGGGGAGGTGGTCCCATCAAAGAAGAGATAGTCGGAGGCTTGTATTTTGGGGGGTACGATACATCCTTCCATTGTATGGGGTAAGGCTGCTTGATACCTAATCTTTGTAAGCCGTCCTTTTGCTTGAACGCTTCGAATTGAGACCGAAGATTCTTCAACACTTCAGTGACCGCTCCGGAAGATTGCGGTGTCGTTGCTTGTTGGGCATAATTGGGGGGAGGGATTGCAGTATATGTACCACCCCCAGCTCCGGACTGACTTGGAATGGGCTGTACATGAACATTAGACTGTACCCCAGGAATAGTAGAAGGTTCCAGGTTTGGGACAACATGAGTATTTAATACCACTGGTGGTACCGCTTGTTGAACTTGCTGAGTTTGTTGCTGAGCTTGTATAAGAGTATACATAGCAGTCAATGTATCCGCCATGGCTGTAACCCCTATTTCCGAATTTTCCTAATTATTAATTTTTCTTCCTTCTTTTATTGTGCTTGAAGGTCATTTTCGTCGAGACTCTGCGAATAACTTTATGATTAATTTCTATTGAAAACAAGTTCTAAAAATTAAACACTTTGAGTGCTATTTTGGTTTTAATAAATATTTTATTGAAGTATATGATTAGAATTATGAAAGATGTTTTGTGACTACCTTAAATTTTATTAAATATTAATTTTGAAAATTATTTGTAAATTATAGATATTTATAGAATTTTAGATTATGTTTCCAATTATTCGATGACATCGAATAATATCTATATTATAGTGATATATAATACTATTTTGATTTAGAAATATGTTATTTGACAAATCGATTTGAATCATGAGTATTGTAGTTATATTTAAATTATTTGAGACTTAAATATTTATTTAATTTTAAGGTTATGATACACATCCTACAGGTAATTTGATGATATTAGCATTGGATTAATTTCTTATTATACGCAATTTTTGGGTTAGTTTCATATTTAAAACTATGATCGAATGTTGTCCTAAGTTATTGCAATATCGCTTTAGATAGGAATTGTATATATGAAAATATATTTGTGCAGATATTTAATAATACTAAATATCGTTTTAAAATTGATTACTTTAATAGGATTGATATTTATGGAAATCTATTTTTTAAACTAATTGATATTATAAATTATTCATTTACACTAATATTGATTTTAATTATTGTGGGATTAGGATTAATTCTGGTTTTATTTTAATGAATGGATAATATTGTTATGTATTAGTTGTTCGGATTACACGTTTAGTAGATATCCAGGTGTATACATATTCGAATGTATATGTGCGTATAATCCAAGGATATTGAGTCTATCCTAAATGACTAGAAATCTGTATGCAATACCTATTCTACTCTCCCTTAATGTATTAAAGGTATACATATACATAAACCTGCTAGGATTCGATTCCCTCATCTAACAAACTCTAGATAATACTAAATAATTTATACTTATTCATATAAATCTGTTGGTATGGTCGGCGGTCCCTTATATATATAGAGAACCAACGAAATCGACCTCTCCCTGCCTCCTTTCGCCAACCCATCTGCTCCTACCATCAGAACCTTCACACCACCAAAGTCATCGCCACAACCATACTCGACAAACCATCCCACCACCAAAATCCTCCGCCAACAACCAATACACAGAATCTGTCCGTTTCCACCGTGTCAGTCGGGTCCGACCACGAGTGTCCGAATCCGTGTCCACAGTCAATTATACAAACAACGTGTCGTGGTGTCCGTGTCCACCATCACCACCATTATCGTGTTCAATACATTAAGTGTCCAATACATCACAACAACAATCAACCCTCTTTTGACCACCACCGATAAACGCCATTGACACCAGTACCATCACCCCAATACCTTACCTCCGTCGACGCCATCGTGGCCGGGCGCCCAGTCGCCGCGTGGCCCTGCCATCTCGCGTCGTGCGAGTACCGCCCTCCAGATCGGGTGCGCTGCCGACCAAAGGCTCGCGCCACCGGGGTCGCCCCACTTCTCCGCCCGCCGTTCTCCTCCGGCGCGAGCCGCCGACACCGGCGACTCCCCGTCTAGGCCAGCACCGGCCCTACCGCCGCGAAATGGAGCGCCACCCGTACTAGGTCGGTCGGCGACCCTCTCCTCCGACCGACATCAAGCAGCCGCGCCTCGAGGACATCAGCAGCGCCGCGTCGAGCGCACCTCCGCCTTCGCAACGTCGCACTTCACGGTCGAACCGCTCTCCGTCCTCCTCGACCGCCAGGATCCGACGTGCCCTCCTCCAGCACTGTTCCCTCCGCCTCCATCGCCGGGTTCTCCTCGCTGGATCGCCACCGTCTGATCGGCAGAAGTAAGTCCCCTTCTCCTCTGTGCCCTTTTTATTCCTTCACCAAATGGGTTTCTCTCTCCTTAGTCTTACCAACCCTTATAATCATTCCTTTGCTGTCCTTTTCCCTTTGTCGAAAATGTGGGAAAAGTAGATGTCAACTAACTTTATAATCTTAGTATATTTTATTATATTCAGTATATAATTACACACCAGTAGCATGAATAGCAGTATAAGCATGTATTATAGTTGTCCTGAATTAACAGGAGCAGTACTACTGCTGTATCTCATTAAGTTATATTTTTACTAAAATTATTATTATTTGTATTATTATTTTGTTTTCTAATGAAGATCAGCAGTGGGTCTACTGGACCATGGCAATTGAATAATAATCTTCTTGACAAAGTAGTTTTGACAGATTTTAATATATGTCTTGGGCCTCGGGCTGTTAGGTTATGGGAATTATAGTTAAATAAGTTATTTTATTATTATTGTAGTTATTTTGTTATCTATTGTTATTCCATTATTACTTTTTAGAATTTGGTAAATAATATTTTTAAAATATATTTTGGGCTTTGAAATTCATTGAGTTGGTTGAGCTAATTAATGGGGTTGTGTATTAGTTATATATTTGCAAGTAGTTACCTAAAAATATGTTGACTGGTAAAAATATAGATCCTGATATTATACCTATTTTTGAATAGGTCTCAAGGTAGCTATTATATATTTTCAAAAGAAATTCATATATATATATATATATATATATATATATATATATATATATATATATATATATATATATATATATATTCCTAAATGAATAATTTGTAAGTATATTTCTCTAAATATATAAGTTCTAATTTCTGGTGATTCGGACCACTTCACATTGATAGTGGCTAATTGGACTCAACGGACGATTTTGTGCACGGCCCGCCGGAATCCAACTTTGGACATACAGTTGGGTTCGTATCGAAAAACTGGATCCGTAGATATGTAGTTTGACGACTTTAGAGACCGTTGACTCTGGCACGGTTTTCGGTGCAAAGCGGGTCCAACGGCGGATATCGTTTTTGTCTGAAATTACCGTTTTGCCCCTGTGTCCAGAATTGGACTTAAGGACAGGCAATCATAGCTAAATTGACTATTCTGAGAACGTTGGTACTATTTATTTCAGCATCCGGAGACTTCTACATGTGTTGACTGATTGTGGCTCTTTGAGTGGTACGTTATTATTGGTTTCTCCCGCTAAGGACCTCAGGCAAGTGCACTTTCTGATTGCTTTCCGATTCATAGTAGTGTTTTCATTTCATGTCTATACATATATCTTGCTGCTTGTTGACACGTCCGTCACACGGAGTTGTCGGGAGGGAAATATCTTAGTATACATGTGGACTACCCAGAACTATCCCATTGTCTTTTCGTGAATGCTACCCGCTGCGCACGACACGTGCAGTATGCCTTATTTACCCCTAGCCGTCCACATGTCGAAACGGATGTTTCACACCTCCTAGATAGATGTCTTTTATTAGTTTTTCCTTGTTTACTTCTCTATCGTGCTATGTCATCAGTCTTCTTACAGCTTTCATATCTCATATGCTATTTTCATGTCTTGTTAATTCTGTTATCTTTTGCATTGCCGTCGGTTTGTGTACTTGTTCCAATCCTGACTGGATAACCAATATTTTTCAGGTTTAGCCGCGATCATTCTTAGCACTGGGAGAACTTGGGTATGATGAAGACAACCTAGAAATAGAAAGCATTGTATCAATTTCATTAATTGTAAAATCCTGTATTTTCTTTAATTGTAAAATATTGTAATAAATTTAGAGATGTGAATGAGCAGTAATTGTGATATTTGAGCATTATTTCTTGCGGGCTTGACAGCGTTCTACCGCCGACTCTGCGGCGTAGGCTGGCTTGGACACGTCTCGTATCCGAAAAGCGGGTGCGGGTCGTGACAATGGCTCGTAACTGTTGTTCCAAGGAAGAAATCCTTTGTTCATGAGCCTCAGCGCTAGTCAAAGGTTCTTGATTGCCATCTACCATATAAGTGGTAATCATTCGAGGTATCGACGATGAAACAGTCTGTTCCGAATCGTCACTATGAGAGTCAGCATCTTTTTCGGGGCTATTCACGGGAGTTAATACTGGAAAATTGGAATCTCCTAGGAAGTCCTCCGTGATCTCAGGATTATCATCTGGATGAGAAGAAGAAGAGACCCTAGTCGAAGCTCTGGTTCTGGATCTGGTGCCGAGGTAAATACCGTCTTCAGAATCTAACATAGAATCAGATCGTATTCTACTCCCAGTATTTCTGGAGGTCATGTTGACGGAAGCATAAAGAGGTTCGTCTTCGTCTGGTATTGGTTCATATTGAATCCGTTCGAAGACAGATCGTCTTTTCGGTGAACAACAACACTGGATCACGACCCGAGGTTGGAAGTTACAATAATGCTCTTCATGACGAATATGAGCAATGTCAGAGACAGATGGAGTGTTGATTCTCTGCTTGTTTTGCAGATGTTCCCAAAGATCTGCGGAAACAGACTGGGAAGTGTTTGAAGATAGTCTCTGTGTAGAAACTTGTCTTTTATTCTTCTGTCTTTTTGGTTCTTGAATGTATAAAGACCAATTGATCTGAGCGATATAGTTCTTAGCATATTGTGCATCAGGGTCCATTATACTTGTCCCAGTTTGATAAGGCTTCTTTATGTCGGAAGTAGAACCGAGACGATTCCAGTTAAGCTTGTTACGAAGGTCCATAGGAGGTATAACTTTGGTATCAGTCCTGGATACTTGTAATTTGCCTTTCTCGGATCGGGAAATTTTGAGAGAAGGAAGATGAACATTATTCTGACTGGGAGTCGATAATAATCCATCTTTAGAGGAAGTAGCCAAAAGGCTTTTTCCTTTGTTTGATATAGTAAGAGTACTAGTCAAATTAACCCCAGAGGTAAAAACCTTAGGAGCAGAGGAGTTGACTAAAGAGTCGTTCTCCTTGGTTGGCACAAGATGTGCAAGCTGTGGGGGAATCTTCAGAGAATTCTTGTCATATGCTGCCTTTTGACTAGCGTATGGTTGGTCAATGATTGCCATACGCACAGAGTTATTAATGGCTAAAGAGCCGACTGCCGTCGTAGGAGTAGAAGAAGAAGAGACTTTGACATGTCCAGAGATGGATTTCCTTGGACACGCTGACTTGGCTAAAGAACCCATTTTGTCAGCGTGACTAGGAGAAGCCACTGTTGCTGTATTCAGAGAAGCCGAGGCGTGCTTCGCTGAGGTTGGAGACGTGTTCTTGTCAGCGTGGAAAGCGACAGAAGCGTCTCGGGCCGCCGGAGAAGACTTAGGGACATAGACAGAACGTCCCTTCTTCTTGGCAGAGAGAAAAGCGGAGGAAGCCGTTCGGCCCTCCTTCGCCTTGAGCATTTCTTCGTAAGCAGATTGGTCGAATTGTACGACCATCATCTTCTTCGTCGAACCGATCGACGAAGTATCGCATTGAGTTGTTACTGTCTCGTTATAGGAGACAGCTTTCCCAAGCAGAGTCGCTAATTTGTTTTCCATAAATAAATTCTATTTATTTATTGTGTTTCTGAAAAAATTACAACTACAGGAATCGGATCTAGAAGACGATCACTATCCCTTGGACGATGCGATGAAGAAGGCTCGGACCTCGAAGAACTTGGACAGCAACTGGGCAATCTCTCTGTTCTCTCTGAATTGAATGTGGTGTCTGTTGAAGGTAGAGAAACTCTCTTTTATAGAGTTCTGGATAACTGCTCTGGGCATACGCTCAGTCAGTTACTTGACGTGTGCATAACTGCAGGGACGCGTGACAAATTTTGGTGGAGACACGTTGGAGTGCGGTTGAGAGTTGTGGAGTATATCCAGGAGAGATTGATGGCATAAATGCCATGTTGCATAACTTCTGAATGAGTGGGTAACCGAATACAAGACACATGAGAACGTGTGTTGACTGTACATTTGAAGTCATTCTGAATGCATTTGCTTTGATACGCTGTCTTTTGGAGAAGTATGACTAGCATACGCTGTCTTGTTTGAAGAGGAGTCGTATGGAGTCCATACGCTTTTTTTTGGATACGTATGTCTTGCATACGCTGACTTGGATAGCAAGGAGTCATATGGAGTCTATACGCTCACTTGGGTGACAAGAAGTCGTATGGAGTATATACGCTCACTTGATGAGGAGTCGTATGAAGTCCATACGCTGCCTTGATGAGGAGCCGTATGAAGTACATACGCTGTCTTAATGTAACTCCACCTTCCTGATAATTAAATTTTTTTATTATTATTATTATTGATTAAGCAATTTAGAAACTTTTATATACTTTAAAAATGTGAAGCTATTATATATGTATACCATTTATTTTATTTTCTAAGCCTTGGGCCACTTCCCTTGGGCTTTCCTTCTGGGCTCTTCATTTAAAACCCTAAAACCATTTGATTCTAACTCTGTAACTTTCTTCAAAAATCTGTTTTGATTTCAAACATCTCAATTAACATTTTTTCCTTTCTCACCAATTTTCGGCAGGGAAGGAAATTTCTTTTTCCGCTTCTTAAGAGCTTAATCCCTACGCAATCTCTCAGTAACCGCCTATATAAGCAGACCTCCCTCTTCTTCCTTCAGCTCCTTAGAATTTCTAAGAGCCATTCCTAGTTCTTATTCCTTCCTCAAATTATTCTCAGAGTTAGATCGACCATGGCTGATATGCGCAGCTTGACGAGGAGCAACCACGTCTAGGCACTCAACTCCGGCGAAGTCATTCGTTCCTGTCCATCGACTGGATTGCGGTGAGCATCGACAATCCAAACTCCTCGATCAGGAGAAATTGTTCCTCAGTTCATTCTAATGCCTTCTTTTCCTGATCTAATCATTCAGATCGAAGTCAAGTTCTGTGATCGCTCGTCGATCAAAGAACTGATGGTAAGATCGATCAATCCTTTGTTTCAATACGGTAATTTTGTCCAATAGCCTTAATTGTTGAGGATTCGTCTCCTCTTGTTTATTATTTTCTTTAGAAGATTTAGAGCTTGTTGATCAAACTGAGTAATCAAACCATTGACGAGTTTGATTCGGTAAGTGATCTTGATGTTGATTTTATTCTCAATTATCCAAATCCGAATGAAGTCACATTATTCTTATTGAACAGGAATGTGATTTGAATTTTCAGATTCTCTTTTGAATGTCATCTCCATATCAATCTTTCAAGAATCCATAGATCGGGTTAGATGGACACGGCAACTTTCTGTGAGTTGAGTCGAATACGTAAGTAAGTGTTTGATCCTTTTTGTCTTTCAAACCCTATAGACCTTGTGTTCCTTTAAAAACAAAATTTGAACCTCTGTGAGAATTTCTTTTCGATTTTGATTTGTTCCTTTAAATCTGTGATATCAAGGAGATCGGGATCTGTTGACTGAACGAAGCGTGTCCAGTTCATACGCAGTGACAAGTGCAACCTAGATCTAACTACATCGGGTAAATCCTAAATTACTTAAATTATTTCATTCATGAACCTGAGAGTAGTTGCTACATGTATGATACGTTGTACTCATTACTTTAAATTCTTTATTTTTGGATGTTTGATCTTGGGTTTGTGTCTACGGGGTTGGATGCAGTTTTATATCAGTAGAGGCTCAGTTTTAATACAAGGGCCTCAACTAGTTTTGGGTTTATCAATAGGGATGTGTTGAAGTAGAGGAATAGATCGATTTTCTTTAACTGTAAGGACTAGAATTTCATTTTTATGATATTCCTGTTGAATCACTGAACACTGGAATGTACTCTTGATTACCATGTTGGGAATGTCACTGCTGAGTTTTCCATTCAGGTTTCCAAAACCTTGACAGATTAATTACTTGCACTCGAGTGATAGGAATCCATGAAGATTGTCACCATTTATCTTTTGAGTCTGATTGAATGAGGGGTTAGTTCAGTATTGACTGAATGCAAGATTAGCTTGATTGGTTCATGATGCAATAAGACCACTGTTATGGACTTAGACAATTTTTCTATTTTGACAGGAATTGATTTGGGCTTATTTCTTCATGACTGAACTGAAGTGGTAAATTATTGAAAGCAAATTAGGAAGGAAGTATAGATATCTTTCTAGATATATTCCATTCATGAGTAAGGCAAACCTGAGATGAATGCTTAAGTCTGTAGATACCTGGAAAGCAGGACTGAATGCAACCCTTAGATAGGTATTAAGTTCCAGGAATGGTAAGATTTCTTTTGGAATTAGAATGATGTGAAATATAGGAATCAAACCACTTTTCCTTGGAATCTATACATAGGCCATGTTCAATTTTGCATTATGTGAACTTTCAGAATTGAGATAGGGTATAACTGAACATGATTTGGATGAGTGCCCTGTTGTAGGACTGAATTAGAATGATTAAAATCTGAGTTTAGGATGGTGGCCAGGCCTGAACTAGGACTGACATTGGGACTGAAATGATGGACTATTTTAGAACTAATGTTGAACTAATGAGTATGGCATATAGGTTTATGCCTAGTATAGCTAAGACTGATAGCTGTGAGTCCCTGAAGGTTGATTTCATACTCGAAATCCTGGAAACAGGATGTGTTTCCTGACCAACAGTCTAATAGTTCCACACTATATCCTGGACTGAATTATCAGTACAATTGGAAAACTGAACTACATTTCAGTAAACCAATTGTACTGAGCAGATCAGGAGTTGATGTAGGGATTCAACACTGTGAAGAGATGGAATGGGGTACTCTGGCCTGGAAGCAAGGGTTTAGGATTTAAGTTGGTTAGTAACAGTCCTAGTATTGGCCATGTGTATTGCTTGGGTTATGACTCAAACATTCCAATCTTGGTATCACTATCAAGTTTAGAAACCAACAACCCTTGATTCTTAACAGTAAGGAGCAAATTCATAGGTTATGTAAATTGACTAACTAGTGTTAAACCACTAGGAGTTGATGACTATCAATAACATGGTTTTCCCTTATCTATTTACTCTCAATATTCAGATGTTGACATGAAGGGTTCACTTAGATATTGATTAGCTAGGGAGGAGATCATATTACTTGAATTATATATAGTAACTAGGAAATATTTAATGATAAGTGGGTTAGATTATGGTATAGTTTGTGGGAACTGAATTATAGTATGGTTTAAGTAGAGACTAAAACATGTATATCTTGATTAGAATCATTTGATAACCAATTAGATTTAGTCTGTTATTGATCAACTTGTAAAATTATTAAACAGGAGGATTTCCAGCTTTACCACTCTTTTTCGATCACCCGGAGACAGGCAAGTATACTCCTCTAATTTGTCCATTTCTCATGTCTTCATATTCATTCTTGTATCTCTTGATGACACGATATAACACGATATTATCTCGTTTCATGTTCCTTGTATCATTGTGTCTGGAAGGGGAAATACTATAGATATGTGATCAAACCCTGTTACTACTCATGTGAATAGCTTGGGTCCCGCACCGTGCACGCGGGGCCAAAGCCGTACCATTTCAGGTTCATTGCATCTACCCAAGCCGATCACAATCTAGATGTATTTCAAATATTGCACATGTCAGGATTCAGTTTGTATTTCAGGATTTCATGGTTGTATTTCATGTTCAGGCTATATTTCATGATTCAGGTTGTATTTCATGATTCAGGTTGTATTTCATGTTCAGGACTCTTACCATGTTTCCCTGTTTTACTTTCAGTATTCCTATTCAGTTCATGTCTTGTTCTCATTTCATGTACTTTATATTATTCCTGTTTTCTTGATTCATACCATGATGTACATGTTCATTTCTTTTGATATACTTTGCTCCGCTCCTGAATAGGATATGTTGCAGGTGAGTTGGAGGCTTTATGTGATATATTCTATGGCGAGGAGCCTATTGATGCAGGAGAGCTAGCTGGTGCATCTCATGACTTAGAGGCTGCAGAAGCCTAAAGATTTCCCTTAGCTTTTCTCTATTATTTCTATGTATTGAGACTAGTAGACTTTCTATCATTCTGGGATGTAATAAATTCAGATATTGTACTTTACTCTGGGATACATTTTATAGATGCTGTGTTTCATTCTCGTCTTGATATCTGTTATTTTCTCTAGAATGGTACAGCTTACTTTGTTATTCTATGACAAATGCTGGGCGTGTCCGACTCGTATCCGGTTATTCTGGAGCGGGTCGTGACATATTTTTAGTGGTGGCCCATGCAGGTCTATCTTAATGGTACCTAGGTATTAGTGTACTATTGGGGGACTTGATTACACTAGGGAAACTTGATCACAACATAGGAAAATCGGGAAATAAGGGTATATCAGGTATATCAGGTATATTGATATTCTATAAACACTTGTTGTATTTAGGTCTAGGTTATTTTAACAGTTTTCTATTTTACAGATAGTTCAAAAGCATGCGACACCGGAACGGTTGATCCACCTATACTTGAGGTCTCCAAGCTTCCACCCCGCAGGTCGTCCCTACTATCCCCATGGGTAGTACGTAGTTGACGGAGATGTTTGAAGAGTTCCTTAACACCCAGAGAGAGCAAGCCATCATTTTCTAAGCCAAACTTGTGAATGCACTTTTTGAGCCAGAAAATACTTCTGCTTTCCAGACTTCCAGATCTTTGGACTTCCCCGACACCGAGCGTATACTTTGCACCAAGAAGTAGATCGAGAACCTGGAGCCGCCACTGAAGACCACCCAAGTTCTCGAGGATCCAACTTCTCTGAAGATTAGAGTCACCGGTCAGGAGATCAAGAATATAGCGTAGACAATGGAACGAGACAGAAACTAAAGCTCAGAAGAGACATGAAGACTTATGACGAAGACAACAACTATCCTGAAACCGCAAAGCGTCGCCACACTCAGACCACGCTTCTTCAGCCCAACAGGAGATTCAGATTCAGATGATGACCACTTGCAAATTCTGTCGTCGCCAGGACACCACTTCGAAGAGTGCCGCAAAAGACGAAAGCTATGCTTGTACTACCGATTGCCTGCCCACCAAGTCAAGGATTGCCCAGAGATCATTGATCACGCTGTCCAAGGACGAACGTAAGAAGCACCAGGACTACAGCAAGTGGATCCACCTCTCCAGATTCAGCAATCACTTGAAGCGCTACCGCAGGGATCAACCTATGTCATGACAATTGAAGAAGTTGAAGTGATTCCAGTCCCGGAGATACACTGAAGATAGACTGAAGACAGAAGATTTCTTTTGCATGGTTGGGAAAATCATGTATCTTGATTAATCATCCAGTCTTTCCTTAAATTCCTCCTAACACATTGATCATTTCTTGAAACTTCTTGTTTCTATTTTGGAACCTTGGTTGATATTCAAAACTTAAATTCGAGATATTATTTCCTATTCGTTGATTGATACTCCTCCATCCATTCTTCGTAACCTTGCTCTTTTCGAGATTCTACTCAGGAATTTTGTTTCCTATTCAGGACTAGTTACAATTTGTAAATTTTGTTTTCTTTCTGAAGTTCAGTTTTCTATTTGGGGCTTGTTGGAATTTGATTTTATTCAATATTTGTTTCTATTCACCATTCAAGGCATCATTTGAAAACTTCGGTTTCGACCTGTTCCCTATGTAAGATTTCGTTTTCTACGTGGCTTGTTTTCTATTTTTGAAAATTGTTCTGTTCACAACTTTACTTCGATCTTGTTCTCTATTTGAGGTATCGCTTGTTTCAGGGATATTGTTTTTATTCACCCATTGATTCTTTTTCCTAATCGCGACTCGTTGAGACCGTGTTCCCTATTCAAAATCTTGTTTCCTCGTCAAGATTTTCTATTCGAGATTTTATTTCCTAATCACGACTTTGTTGATATTGGTTTTCAAATTGAGACCTTGTATTCTATTGGAGGTTGTTTTTCCTTCGAGATTTATTCCTTATGATGAGACTGTCTTTTGTCTGATACCCTGCTTTATGCCACCTTTGAGACTTCGTTACCTACCCAGGATTACGTTCCATATACAAGATCTTGTTATCATCCCGGATTCCTCTGAGAATTCTGTTATAAATTGAAACTTCGCTCCCTGTCTAAAATTCTAAAATCTCCCTGGCTGCCTTTTGTACTCACTGATTGGATCCCTTGTCATTTTTAGTACCTAATAAATCCTTGTATTCTAACAGTCAGGTAACTTCACCATTTTCGTGACTTGGACTATTGAAACTCATTTTGAATTCCTTGAAACTCTTTTGAAATCCCTAAGGATAAGTCGAAAGGCTATTCGATGACCTACTATGGCATGACAGTTGCGCGCTGCAGCCATTAGCTAGATTATGGAGACTGAGGGCTCACGGCAGCCAGTAGCGCACTGGCGAGGCAGGAACTTTAAGTTGAAGTGAATTCAGACAATCATAGGTTTTCGTGTACTGTCGAGACTTGTCATATTCTTCATACCTTGATCTCTTGGGTTACTTCGTCGTCGATTGTTGAAAAAAAAATTGGATAAGGTTGACAGATTATTCGGTGACATATTGTTATTTTAGTCACGGAGCCGAAAGTCCACTGCAGTCAGATATATACTGGCGGGGTAGGGATTCTAGGCGAAGTGATTTCGAATAGCTATATGTTCCAGGACACCATGGAAACTATATCCCTTTTATATGATTATTGGTTTTCGAGAATCACAGATCCTTGCACATTCATCCTGATTTGATATTGTAATTCCTGAGTATTTCGTCCGTCTCCTCAATCAACCCTTGCTAAATTTTCTTCTAGCACTTTATCGTTAGATCATTGAAATTCCTCAAAATTGTATATTACCAGATTGTGATCCCATACTTCGTTGTGTCTTGTCTAAACTTCGATCTTAAATCATGACTATCTGACCATGATTTTTCTATCTTGTCCTAGTTCACTTGTGTTAAAATATCAATTTTTTTTATCGTACTTAATAGTTGTGTCTTCATGATTTTGCTTCTCTAAGTTGTAATTGGAACTTCATTCTATCTCGTGCCTATTTGGTTCTTGATCATTGATCGTGTTATTTCAACTTCTTGTGTGCAATTATCGTACGGGGTCTCAAGGCTCAGGGGGCATCTCAGAGTTGTGCAGGATCGACAGAAGCACTGGATGGACAGCAGCAAACGGCCACTAGAGCTCGCGGTTGGAGATATAGTGTTCCCGAAGATCTCATCGACTAGGGGCGTCATCAGATTCGACAGAGGTGGGAAGCTCAGTCCGAGATTCATCGGACCTTTCGATGTGAGAGCGCGGATTGGCGAGGTGGCGTATCGACTAGCGCTTCCAGCTAGCTTGGAGGGAGTTCACAACGTCTTCCACGTATCTCTGCTTTGACGTTACATTCCAGACCCGAGCCATGTAGTAGACTACTCAGAGTTAGAGGTGGGTCCGAGCTTGACCTACGAGGAGCAGCCAGTGGAGATCCTCGATCGGAGAGAAAAGCGCTTGCGGAACCAGACTATTTCTCTTGTTCGCGTCATGTGGAGACACCACTCTCCGGGAGAGTCCACGTGGGAGCGCGAGGACGAGATGCGAGAACGCTACCCTAGATTTTTTATCTGATTGTATTTTAGTATTTTGAATTTCCAAACTTTCAATAAATTTTCCGTGGTGTTTCGTGAATCAATATTGGAATATTTCTTAAATTTCGAGGGCAAAATTTTTCAAGGGGAGAGATTTGTAACTCCACCTTCCTGATAATTAAATTTTTTATTATTATTATTATTATTGATTAAGCAATTTAGAAACTTTTATATACTTTAAAAATGTGAAGCTATTATATATGTATACCATTTTTTTTCTTAGCCTTGGGCCCCTTCCCTTGGGCTTTCCTTCTGGGCTCTTCATTTAAAACCCTAAAACCATTTGATTCTAACTCTGTAACTTTCTTCAAAAATCTGTTTTGATTTCAAACATCTCAATTAACATTTTTTCCTTTCTCACCAATTTTTGGCAGGGAAGGAAATTTTTTTTCGCGTTCTAAAGAGCTTAATCCCCACGCAATCTCTCAGTAACCGCCTATCTAAGCATACCTCCCTCTTCTTCCTTCAGCTCCTTAGAATTTCTGAGAGCCATTCCTAGTTCTCATTCCTTCCTCAAATTATTCTCAGAGTTAGATCGGCCATGGCTGATATGCGCGGCTTGACGAGGAGCAACCACGTCTAGGCCCTCAACTCCGGCGAAGTCATTCGTTCCTGTCCATCGACTGGATTGCGGTGAGCATCGACAATCCAAACTCCTCCTCGATCAGGAGAAATTGTTCCTCAGTTCATTCTAACGCCTTCTTTTCCTGATCCAATCATTCAGATCGAAGTCAAGTTTTGTGATCGCTCGTCGATCAAAGAACTGATGGTAAGATCGATCAACCCTCTGTTTCAATACGGTGATTCTGTCCAATAGCCTTAATAGTTGAGGATTTGTCTCCTCCTGTTTATTATTTTCTTTAGAAGATTTAGAGCTTGTTGATCAAACTGAGTAATCAAATCATTGACGAGTTTGATTCGGTAAGTGATCTTGATGTTGATTTTATTCTCAATTATCCAAATCCGAATGAAGTCTCATTATTCTTATTGAACAGGAATGTGATTTGAATTTTCAGATTCTCTTTTGAATGTCATCTCCATATCAATCTTTCAAGAATCCATAAATCGGGTTAGATGGACACGGCAACTGTCTGTGAGTTGAGTCGAATACGTAAGTAAGTGTTTGATCCTTTGTGTCTTTCAAACCCTATAGACCTTGTGTTCCTTTAAAAATAAATTTTGAACCTCTGTGAGAATTTCTTTTCGATTTTGATTTGTTCCTTTAAATCTGTGATATCAAGGAGATCGGGATCTGTCGACTGAACGAAGCGTGTCCAGTTCATACGCAGTGACAAGTGCAACCTAGATCTAACTACATCGGGTAAATCCTAAATTACTTAAATTATTTCATTCATGAACCTGAGAGTAGTTGCTACGTGTATGATACGTTGTACTCATTACTTTAAATTCTTTATTTCTGGATGTTTGATCTTGGGTTTGTGTCTATGGGGTTGGATGCAGTTTTATATCAGTAGAGGCTTAGTTTTAATACAAGGGCCTCAACTAGTTTTGGGTTTATCAATAGGGATGTGTTGAAGTAGAGGAATAGATCAATTTTCTTTAACTGTAAGGACTAGAATTTCATTTTTATGATATTCCTGTTGAATCACTGAACACTGGAATGTACTCTTGATTACCATGTTGGGAATGTCACTTCTGAGTTTTCCATTTAGGTTTCCAAAACCTTGACAGATTAATTACTTGCACTCGAGTGATAGGAATCCATGAAGATTGTCACCATTTATCTTTTGAGTCTGGTTGAATGAGGGGTTAGTTCAGTATTGACTGAATGCAAGATTAGCTTGATTGGTTCATGATGCAATAAGACCACTGTTATGGACTTAGACAATTTTTCTATTTTGACAGGAATTAATTTGGGCTTATTTCTTCATGACTGAACTAAAGTGGCAAATTATTGAAAGCAAATTAGGAAGGAATTATAGATATCTTTCTAGATATATTTCATTCATGAGTAAGGCAAACCTGAGATGAATGCTTAAGTCTGTAGATACCTGGGAAGCAGGACTGAATGCAACCCTTAGATAGGTATTAAGTTCCAGGAATGGTAAGATTTCTTTTGGAATTAGAATGATGTGAAATATAGGAATCAAACCACTTTTCCTTGGAATCTATACATAGGCCATGTTCAATTTTGCATTATGTGAACTTTCAGAATTGAGATAGGGTATAACTGAACATAATTTGGATGAGTGCCATGTTGTAGGACTGAATTAGAATGATTAAAATATGAGTTTAGGATGGTGGCCAGGCCTGAACTAGGACTGACATTGGGACTGAAATGATGGACTATTTTAGAACTAATGTTGAACTAATGAGTATGGCATATAGGTTTATGCCTAGTATAGCTAAGACTGATAGCTGTAAGTCCCTGAAGGTTGATTTCATACTCGAAATCCTGGAAACAGAATGTGTTTCCTGACCAACAGTCTAATAGTTCCACACCAATCCTGGACTGAATTATCAGTACAATTGGAAAACTGAACTACTTTTCAGTAAACCAATTGTACTGAGCAGATCAGGAGTTGATGTAGGTATTCAACACTGTGAAGAGATGGAATGGGGTACTCTGGCCTGGAAGCAAAGGTTTAGGATTTAAGTTGGTTAGTAACAGTCCTGGTATTGGCCATGTGTATTGTTTGGGTTATGACTCAAACATTCCTATCTTGGTATCACTATCAAGTTTAGAAACCAACAACCCTTGAGTCTTAACAGTAAGGAGCAAATTCATAGGTTATGTAAATTGACTAACTAGTGTTAAACCACTAGGAGTTGATGACTATCAATAACATGGTTTTTCCTTATCTATTTACTCTCAATATTCAGATGTTGACATGAAGGGTTCCCTTAGATATTGATTAGCTAGGGAGGAGATCATATTACTTGAATTACATATAGTAACTAGGAAATATTTAATGATAAGTGGGTTAGATTATGGTATAGTTTATGGGAACTGAATTATAGGATGGTTTAAGTAGAGACTAAAACATGTATATCTTGATTAGAATCATTTGATAACCAATTAGATTTAGTCTGTTATTGATCAACTTGTAAAATCATTAAACAGGAGGATTTCCAGCTTTACCACTCTTTCTCGATCTCCCGGAGACAGCCAAGTATACTCCTCTGATTTGTCTATTTCTCATGTCTTCATATTCATTCTTGTATCTTTTGATGATACGATATAACACGATATTGTCTCATTTCATGTTCCTTGTATCATTGTGTCTGGGAGGGGAAATACTATAGATATGTGATCAAACCCTGTTACTACTTATGTGAATAGCTGGGGTCCCGTACCGTGCACGCGGGGCCAAAGCCATACCATTTCAGGTTCATTGCATCTACCCAAGCCGGTCACAATCTAGATGTATTTCAAATATTGCACATGTCAGGATTCAGTTTGTATTTCAGGATTTCATGGTTGTATTTCATGTTCAGGCTGTATTTCATGATTCAGGTTGTATTTCATGATTCAGGTTGTATTTCATGTTCAGGATTCTTACCATACTTTCCTGTTTTACTTTCAATATTCCTATTCAGTTCATGTCTTGTTCTCATTTTATGTACTTTATATTATTCCTGTTTTCTTGATTCATACCATGATGTACATATTCATTTCTTTGGATATACTTTGCTCCGCTCCTGAATAGGATATGTTGCAGGTGAGTTGGAGGCTTTATGTGATACATTCTATGGCGAGGAGCCTATTGATGCAAGAGAGCTAGCTGGTGCAGCTCATGACTTAGAGGCTGCAGAAGCCTAGAGATTTCCCTTAGCTTTTCCCTATTATTTTCATGTATTGAGACTAGTAGACTTTCTATCATTCTGGGATGTAATAAATTCAGATATTGTACTTTACTCTGGGATACATTTTATAGATGCTGTGTTTCATTCTTGTCTTGATATCTGTTAGTTTCCCCAGAATGGTACAGCTTACTTTGTTATTCTATGACAAAGGCTGGACGTGTCCGACTCGTATCCGGTTATTTGGGAGCGGGTCGTGACACTTGATGAGGAGTCGTATAACTGGAGAAGTAGACACGTGGCTGTCCTCAATCTTCTCGAATACGCCATATCTCCCAATAACTGACAAATATCTCTCGAGCGTCGTGTTGCGGATATGACGGCTGATAGACTGTCAGAAATGACAGTAATGATGGTTGTGCATTCATGATGGCTAATGAGATGTCCTCGTAAAAGATAAAATCAACTCTCGAAAATCCATACGACGGTTAATTCTCCTAAGACAGCTGTTTTTTTGCACGAAGGACTAAGTGTCAGATTCATCCCCTACTGAGCGTATGCTGTGCTGTCAGTCGAGAAATAATAAAATATTCACTGAGCGTATGACTTTTGCACTAAGCGTATGGCCTTTGGCTGACTTGGTCTTATGTCAGCGTGTCAGAATTTTTCATACCCTATGTTGACACAAAGTCACAGTCAACCAAATATTGATAACATTGACTAAATAATACTTGTAATAATTCAATACGACACACGACGTCTACACCAAGCTCAAGACAGACGACTGCTCAGTCTTTGCATTTCAGTTGTATATGAGTCTGTATTTTATACTTTTATTGAGTCTAGATTGATGTAAACCGTGTCATGCTGAGCTCTTGAGACTTAACCTATAGCCTACCCCAATAATCCCTAAACTCCACCATCCAGAAAATGTCCATTGATCCCCTAGAACCAGTTCTGTGCTCTGGAGACAGAGTTCGGGCCGAACTCTGCCTCCACACAGAGTTCGGGCCGAACTCTGTCCCCTAAAATCAGCAACCTTAATTTTAGGGTTAGCTGGTTGCTAGTTGTCCAACGGCTAAATATTTGAAATTTTCTACCCGAATTCTGGCCGAATTTTGCCTACAAAAACCCTATAAATAGGCCAAGAATTCTCTCATTTCAAATCATCCAATCTTCTCTTCTCTCTTAAAGCTCAGATAAGCCATATCCTTCCCATCTACTAGCCACAAGCTTCCTAAGTCTCGAGTGCTCAGCATCTCTCAGTTAGGAGTCTTGTGCAAGAGTTGAAGAAGTTGCTTGGAAAATTCCAAGCAAATCGCCACTGCGATCCTCTGTAAGAAGTTGACGTGCTCTTCTGAAGAAAAGGCACGGGTTGTAAACTACTATTTCACAAATAGTGGATTTAATCCTGAGCTAGAGTTTTCAGGCCTGGACTAGTCCTCCACGAGGAAAACCAGGTTAAAATCGGCTGTGTTTGCGTATGCTCTCTTTCTTCTCACTTTAAATTCCACATTTACTCTGATTAATTTTGTTTGTGATAGAGTTGAATTTTTAATTGGATATTATCTCTATAAACTCTATTCACCCCCCTCTAGAGTTGCCATCTGTTCTTCAATTGGTATCAGAGCTCTGTTCTCTTTACATGGATTTACATCCTAGAGCTGATCCATGGCAACCACACAATCCTTGATTTCCAATCACGGTGAAGGACAGTCTACTCATAGGCCTCCCCTATTTGATGGAACTAACTACACGTATTGGAAAACAAGGATGAGTTTTATCTCAAGTCTCTAGACTTTGACCTGTGGACTATCGTCACTGACGGTTACAAAAAGCCCGCCAGGATAGTTGTCAACGGTGATCTCATTGAGAAATCACATAACAAATATTCTGACGAGGAGAAGAAACAGACAAGTCTAGACGCGAGATCTATTAATGCTTTATTCTGTGCTATAGACAGGAATGAGTTTAACAGGGTATCCACATGCACTACATCCCACGAAGTATGGAAGCTTCTAGAAGTGACGCATGAAGGAACCACCCAAGTCAAGGAATCAAAAATAAGTCGTCTCACTCAAGAATACGAGGCCTTCAAGATGAAGCCAAACGAGACGATCATGCAGATGTTCACAAGATTCCTCGACATCATCAACCCCCTGTCTTCACTTGGAAAGCAATATTCAAATCATGAGAAGATTCGCAAGTTACTTAGGGGGCTACCAAAAATTTGGAACCCTAAGGTGACAGCCATCATAGAAGGAAACGATCTCACAACCATGTCTATGGAGACCTTGATGGGAAAGCTAATGACTCATGAGCTTGACATCAAGGACTTCGAAGAGCCTGCTCCTAAGGCTAAGGAGATCGTACTCAAAGCTCACCGACGGAGGGCTGAACCCGAAGAGACGGATGATGATAACTCAGAAGATGATGATCAAGCCCTTATGGTTCATAACTTCAAGAAATTTCTTCACTTGAACCGAAGAAAGAAGGAACCACAAGAAGATGAAGAAGAAGAGCCTACTTGCTACGGTTGCAAGAAGATGGGACATGTTCGAAAAGACTGTCCATTCTCAAAGAAAAGCAACCGCTATGAGAAGCCATACAAGAAGACCTCTTCAAAGAAATATGCCAACACAAGCATCTGGCATGAAAGCGATGCTAGTGACTCCGAGGAAGAAAAGAACTCTCCTCAAGATACGGCTAATGTTTGCCTAATGGCAACATCCGACAAGGTATCTAACGAAACTCTTGACGACTTCACTTTTGATGAACTTGGCGATGCTTTCACTGATTCACTTAGTGACCATAAAAAGGTCATTGGTAAATACAAACAAGCCAAGGACAAAATTAAAAGTCATGAAATTGAAATACAAAGACTTTCTCTTTTACTTGATAATATTAGAGACACTGCACCCACGGATGTCACTGATGAGGTATCTAAGCTTAAAATAAGCTTACATGATGCCGAGGCACATATTGAGTAACAAATACAAGAAATCACAACACTCAACACGGAGCTTGCAGAAGAAAAGAATAGACACAAGATCAGTATTACTAAGATGCATGGTTTGAATGCTAAGATTACTGAATTGCAAGTTGTCTCTAAGAAACTAGAGACTAAATTGGGAAAACAGGTTGCTCAACCTCAAACCCAATCACATGAGACACACACAAAGCATGACACTACTCATACTAGTAAACCACGTCATACTCATGCTTACATATACACACATTTTCACAAACCTCATGCACGTAGAAATAATCATCATATGTCACATAAACATCATGCAACACACAGTCATCATCATGTTGCACAAAGACACAATCAACATCACTCCACATATAGACAATCTCATCATGCCATGCCATATAGACAATCTCATCATGCCATGCCATATAAACAACATCATCATGCCATGCCATATACACAACATCATCATGCCATGCCTTATCAACAATATCACCATGCTAATTCTACATATCAGCAATATTCTTATAGACATCATCAGCATGCTCCAAATATAAATAGGAATGCTACATGCACTTATTGTGGTCTATATGGACACATTTCACCATAATGTAGAATCAGAAGATTAGTTGATAAAAAGATATATGCATGGTTTCCAAAAGCTAACTCTTCAGGACCCTCAAGAATTTGGGTACCAAAGGTCACATCTACTCTTGATGTAGGTGGACCTTCCCTCCTCAACTAAGAGTAAGTGAATTCTCGATAGTGGATGCTCGCGGCATATGACAGGAGACGCACATCTTTTCGTATCACTATCGATGAAGAGAGAAGGATATGTATCCTTCGGAAATAACCTAAAAGGTTATATCATAGGTAATGGTATTATTAGCTATCCTCCCTCTCCCGTAATAAAGGATGTCTGCCTAGTGACCGAGTTAAAGCATAACTTGCTCAGCATCAGTCATCTTACTGACCATGGTTATGACATTAACTTTGGACAAAACAAATGCCTGATTTATGATAGGTCAACAGGAGACATTGCTTTTGAAGGGGTAAGAGAGGACAATATTTATATTTGCTATTTGTCTCTAGATACTAACCATGCAGGTAGATGCCTATATGCTCACAAAGATGAACGGTTACTATGGCACCAGCGTCTTGGTCATGCCAACATGGATAATATATCCAGGCTATCAACCAAGAAGCTAGTTAGAGGCTTGCCCGACATCACACTCAAAAAGGACACCATATGTGCCGAATGTGAGTTGAATAAGGCAACCAAATCATCTTTCGATTCCATAAACTCTGTAAGCACTACTAGACACCTGCATCTATTTCATATAGATTTATTTGGTCCTATTAGAGTAGCCAGTCTTGGTGGAAAACTCTATGCATTTGTTATTGTTGATGATTTTTTAAGATTTACTTGGGTTTTCTTTCTTACTTATAAAAGTGATGCTATTTCAGTTTTTAAGATTTTTGTCAAGAAAGTTCAAAACGAAAAAGGCTACATGATCACTCGAATCCGAAGTGACCATGGAGGCGAATTCAAAAATTCTGATTTTGAAAAGTTTTGTGATTCCAATGGTTTTGATCATGAGTTTTCTTATCCAAGAACTCCCCAACAAAATGGTGTTGTGGATCGGAAGAATAGGACTCTTGGCGATATGGCTAGAGTCATGTTGAACAAGTTTTCACTTCCGAAATACTTTTGGGCTGAAGCTGTCAGTATAGCATGCCACATTTTAAATAGGGTATTTATTCGTCCTATTACGAAAAAGATACCCTATGAGCTTTGGTTTGGGAGAACCCCAAATGTTTCTTATTTTAAAGTTTTTGGCTGTAGATGTTTTATCCTTAACACCAAAGACAACTTAGGCAAATTTGATGCCAAAGCTGACGATGGTATTTTTCTTGGCTATGCCGCCAAGAGTAAGGGATATAGAGTTTTTAACAAACGCTCTTTAATTGTGAAAGATTCTACAAATGTGACTTTTAATGAAGATAATAGTGCAGCAGCTACTCTTGATGATGATGTTGAACTATCAACTTCTACTCCAATGAACACCACAACCGAAACAAATTCTCTGGAAAGCTTGCCTAAGAAATTCTCTTTCAAGCCTTCTCATCCAAAAAATTTAGTAATCGGTGAGGTTTCACGAGGAGTAACTACTAGATCATCATTAAGAGACTCTATTGCTAGCACTGTCTTTATTTCACAAATTGAGCCTAAAAATATTTCAGAAGCTTTCAATGATGAATTTTGGATTTCTGCTATGCAAGAAGAACTCAACCAATTCGAGAGGAGCCAAGTATGGGAACTCGTTCCTAGACCGGCTAATCACTCAATTATTGGTACTAAATGGGTTTTTAGAAACAAAGTAAATGAAGATGGTTCAGTCACACGCAACAAAGCTCGTCTAGTAGCCCAAGGATACAACCAAGAGGAAGATATCGACTACGATGAGACATATGCTCATGTTGCTAGATTAGAATCCATTCGGATGCTTTGTGCATTTGCAAATTTTTAAATTTTCAAATTATTTCAAATGGATGTTAAAAGTGCTTTCTTGAATGGTTTTATTAAGGAGAAAGTTTATGTTAAACAACCCCCTGGCTTTGAAAATCACAAATTTCCCGACCACGTGTTCAAGTTAAAGAAAGCGCTATACGGCCTCAAACAAGCCCCCAGAGCTTGGTATGAACGGCTTAGCAATTTCTTACTTGAGAAAGGTTTTTCAAAAGGAAAAATTGACACTACACTTTTCATAAAGTCTTTGAAAGACACTATTCTTTTAGTACAGATATATGTAGATGATATTATTTTTGGTTCTACTGATGAGATCCTCTGTCAAGATTTTGCCAAGTGTATGCAGACCGAGTTTGAGATGAGCATGATGGGGGAGCTCAACTACTTTCTTGGGCTGCAAGCCAAACAAATGTCAAATGGAACCTTCATCTGTCAGTCGAAGTATACAAAGGACATGCTGAAGAAATTCGAACTTGATAATGTCAAACCAATCAGCACTCCTATGGCTACTTCAACCAAACTTGAACCAGATGAAAGCGGCAAATCCGTAGATCAACGTAAGTATCGAGGTATGATAGGCAGTCTACTCTATCTTACTGCTAGTCGCCCTGATATAATGTTTAGCATTTTCCTGTGTGCTAGATATCAAGCAAATCCTAAGGAATCGTACATGACCGCAGTTAAGCGTATCTTTAGATACCTTAAGGGTACGGTTACAGTGGGCCTATGGTATCCCAAGTCAACATTATTTGACCTTATTGGTTATTCTGATGTTGATTTTGCTGGATGCAAGGTCGACCGTAAAAGTACGAGCGGTACGTGCCATTTATTAGGAAAGACTTTAGTCTCTTGGTTTAGCAAGAAGCAGAATTCTGTTGCACTATCCACAACAGAAGCTGAATACATAGCAGCTGGGCGTTGTTGTGCACAAATTCTGTGGATGAAGCAAACCCTTGAAGACTATAATTTATCTTTCATGCATATTCCTATCTTTTGTGACAACACTAGTGCAATAAATCTTACTAAGAACCCTATTTGTCACTCACGCACAAAGCACATTGAAATTCGACACCACTTTTTGCGTGATCATCAGCAAAATGGCACGAGTAACTTAGAATTTATTGACACTGATCATCAGTTAGCTGATTTCTTCACCAAGCCATTATCCGAAGAGCGCTTCAATTTTCTTTGTCGTGAACTTGGAATTTTAGATGAAGCCGTCATAAATTAAAATACACTTGCGTAAATATCGATTATATTGTGATTCTCTTATGATGAACTTGCTATGAGTACAAGCCGAAAGGGTCCTTCTGACAACAAGGCGTAAAAGCCTAAGCGACACGGTGCACTAGTCCTCAGGACTACCGCTAGCTGGGATCCGGTCCCTGCAGCTAACTCATGGCAAATTCAAAATATTGAATTATAATATAACACCTTGTTTATTATACGGTACATTTTGATTTATCACTTGCTGATATACTATTTTTCAATTTCATATTGCTATCTTTCCTCTTCCACTATCTGTTTTATTGAAATTCTTAATCTTTTATCTTTATAACTTATCTTGATTTCCATACTTAACCAATTTTTTCATCCTTTCAGCCTGATTTCAGTTCTGGGACAAGGACCCAGAATTTGGACTGAACTCTGCCCTTACCAGAGTTCGGGCCGAGTTCAGTCTCCCTGTTCCAGAATCGGGGACTGTTCCAGCCGTGGATCTCAATGTTAATCCAATGGTCAAAATTGAACCCGACCAAGAGAAACCCTCACCTATATTTCGGTTTCTCTTCCCTTTCCTTCATTCTTACCACCTCCTCTACGTCTCTACCACTATTTTCTCAAACCCTAACCCTAGTTTCTCTCCATAGTGCTCCATTCTTCACCAAAATCAAGGAGAAGGGCTATTTTCTCATTATCTTTCACTGTTCATCATTTATTTGAGGTATAACTCACTCTCCTTCTCTATTTTTATTTTTCTACTTTGTGCTATGGCTCCTCGCTTGTTCAACCGTGGGAAGAGAATTCGGACCGAGGGAGCGTCCTCGTCGAATCCTCCTCCTCCCGTTGAGCAACCCGTTGAACAACATCAACCACCTCATCCATTGTTCAACCCTTCACGTCCACGTAATCCAAACACCTATGACGACCAAATCTTTGTATCGCTAGACGCGTATAATGAATGGTTTAGTGATTTTCGGACACGTCCGGTGTTTGCGGGATACCCCATTAACTTCACTATTTTCTCTCAGTATGATGCACTCTTTAATGACCTCTGTCTTGACGAACTTGTTACTTCTAATTCGGTCGTATATCGTAGTGCCATACAAATATTTTACTGCAACTTGACTCGTGATGATACTCACATCTATTCACGTGTAGCGGGTATCGATATCTCATTTGATGATTTTGACTTAGCCGAATATCTTGATCTTCAAGAGCCCAATTCTTGGGAAAAGCTTGTTGAAGCTCGGTCGTTCCGTTTTTCCGACGGGACTTCCCTTGAAAGCTTCAAGGACGACTTGTGTACTCCGAACACACGTCCTCGCAAGCTTATGGCTAAATATCTAAATCCATATTTCTATGAACTTCATCGGATTGTTTTCAATACCATTCTACCCAAAGCGGGTTCTACCGATGAAATTACATATTTTAAAATATCAGCTTTGTATCATCTCCATTTTTGTGTTCCTTTCAATCTTCCACGTACCATGATGGACTGGATGATTAACTGTAGGAAGAAACCACGAGCCTTGGTTTATGTCTTATATCTTCCTATGGTCTTTCGTGCGTTCCATGTCCCACTTGATGATTGTCCTTTCATGCCTGCTCCTGCCGTCTTATCTAAGGTACGACGACTTCAGGCAATCATAGCCTCTCCTGCCACTTCTGAGCATTCTGATGATCATGAGCCCGACGCCCCTCCACTTGGACAGGATGCGCCACCTCCTCCTGCTACCCTTGACTCCATCCAGACCATGCTCCTAGACCGTTTTGCCTTGGAGGACGATCGCTGGACTCAGATGGACTACCGTACTACCCTGCAGATGAGTGCACTCAGCAACTCGCTGCACGATATTCGGTATTCCATGTCTCGTCATCCTTCTATGCCCATTCCCATGGAGCGAGATCCAGGTCGCGAGGGATATCGCATTGACGATCCCTGGGTCATGCGCTACCTGGATCCGGATGCTGCTATTGTGGACCCCAGCCGTTCATTCACTGATCCTTCCGACTCCGTTGGGCCTTCTCGTGCGCCATGATGGAGATGGCTTCTACTTGATGATGATGCTGCTGATCGTAGTTTATGTTTTATGCTTTCCAGTTTTTCAATTATTTAGTTGGATTTATGTACTTAGTTTGTCATAGACTCTTTATGTTTTGGTGACTCTAGTTATGAGATGTTACTCTTATGTTTCTCGTAGTTCTATCATTCTGTGACATTTGCTCGTTCTGTTAGTTAATATGCTGTTTCTTCTCTTTTGGTGTGTTTGCCCATTATTACTTGCTTCTTATTATATTGCTAAATGCCAAAAGGGGGAGAGATATGTATATTATATTCAATTTAGTTTTTGTATATATGTGTTTTTGGTGCTTTTCGGAGATATTTCTTGCCAGATCAACAGGTTCAACGCATTGATTATGGGAGAGCTATTTTGATTAGCTCAGCACCGATTATGGGGGAGCTATATTTTCGTCATTGACTGTGTCCAGGTATGAATATTGAATATACATTTATTATTTTGTCACTTATCAATATGGGGGAGATTGTTGACACAAAGTCACAGTCAACCAATATTGATAACATTGACTAAATAATACTTGTAATAATTCAATACGACATACGACGTCTACACCAAGCTCAAGACAGACGACTGCTCAGTCTTTGCATTTCAGTTGTATATGAGTTTGTATTTTATACTTTTATTGAGTCTAGATTGATGTAAACTGTGTCATGCTGAGCTCTTGAGACTTGACCTATAGCCTACCCAATAATCCCTAAACTCTACCATCCAGAAAATGTCCATTGATCCCCTAGAACCAGTTCTGTGCTCTGGAGACAGAGTTCGGGCCGAACTCCGCCTCCACACAGAGTTCGGGCCGAACTCTGTCCCCTAAAAATTAGCAACCTTAATTTTAGGGTTAGCTGGTTGCTAGTTGTCCAACGGCCAAATATTTGAAATTTCCTACCCGAATTTTGGCCGAATTCTGCCTACAAAAACCCTATAAATAGGCCAAGAATTCTCTTATTTCAAATCATCCAATTTCTCTTCTCTTCTCTCTTAAAGCTCAGATAAGCCATATCCTTCCCATCTACTAGCCACAAGCTTCCTAAGTCTCGAGTGCTCAACATCTCTCAGTTAGGAGTCTTGTGCAAGAGTCGAAGAAATCGCTTGGAAAATTCTAAGCAAATCGCCACTGCGATCCTCAGTAAGAAGTTGACGTGCTCTTCTGAAGAAAAGGCACGGGTTGTAAACTACTATTTCACAAATAGTGGATTTAATCCTGAGCTAGAGTTCTCAGGCCTGGACTAGTCCTCCACGAGAGAAACCAGGTTAAAATCTGCTGTGTTTCGTATGCTTTCTTTCTTCTCACTTTAAATTCCGTATTTACTCTGATTAGTTTGTTTGTGATAGAGTTGAATTTTTAATTGGTTATTATCTCTATAAACTCTATTCACCCCCTCTAGAGTTGCCATCTTTTCTTCACCCTACACATGCTTCACTCTGATTATTGTCCATGAACTGTAAACTGATGCTAGGCCCCAAGTAGAAAGATCATTGTAATAAATGCTTGCTTAAATGATCACTTTAAATGTTGGTTTATGCGAGTGGGTTAGATTCTACTCGCCAGTGCATAGATGATGTGTTGACCCATGTTTTGTGGGCAGGTGCTCGTGCTTGGAATGTTCTACACACGAAGATTGGCTTGATTGGTTCTGCGGCATCGAAGATTTGTTGGGTATACAGAAGCTCTCCTTTTTCAAGATGATGTCTTCTGTTTATAAAGGGCATAATGTATGGAACATTGTAATCAGTTATACCAGTGAGATTGTAAGCCAAGTCAGTGTATCGAGTTGTAATCCAATGTATCCAAGTATCAATTGTAAGCTGTATAGCATTGTTCAGTTGGCTTTCAATGTAAAGTGAGATGTGTTGTAAGCATTGTATTTCAATACAAGTCTTGTACTCTTCTTCAATTATCAATAAAGAGAATAAAATTCTATATATTTTTGTGTGACTTCAAGTTATCCTTTTATCTCCGCTGCTATAAAGAACTGATGTGTTTCTACTCGATAAGAATGAATGTCCTCACCAAATTCAATTTGTCTGCTTCTGCCGATACGATGTATTCCTATTTGAAGATAATCGATTATGTACCATCTTTACCTTGTACAAGTGCAATACCAGACTTGTACGACATCACGCCCAAGCGAGGACGATCGATTCCAAGAGATGATATATGTGATGAAATAACTCTACAAATCGGGGCGTGACAAATTGGTATCAGAGCACGGCTTTACGTCCTTGGTCTCTTCTTTGATTCATTTCAAATCAAAGTTGCATCGGCGATTAACCAAAGTTGCTTCCGCGATCACTCAACGTTGCTTTCGAGATTAAATCAAAGATTGCTTCTGCGATTATGCTGTCGTCGTTCTGCAATCATCCTATGTTATTCGTGTCTGAAAGTTCATTGACCCTCTTGGCTGCTCACTGGATGTTCCATACAATAAGTCTATATACATTGTGATGCCCCTGAATGAATGATTATTGTTTGTTTGGACACAAATAACCCAACAATAACTCGATGCCATAGTATGCTATGTTATGAATGATGTTTAGAAATTGTAGAAATAAGGAAAAGTGGCTATGTATGCTGTAACAAGTTAAGAATTGAATGTGATGTTGGGAAAGAATTGTGAATGGGATAATTGATGGATGAGTTCAACAGAACTATTGAATTGACTCATGTGTGTTGGCTACTGCTTTTGAGACCCTAAGAATATTGGCTTGTGCTATTGAGACCCCGAGATGATGGCCAAGTGTTGTGATCATTGTAGATCACGAATGTCCGGAATAGAATTGGGTTGGTATTGTTTAAGGATGGCTTCGTTTCTGAATGGTATATTGCCTCTACCACCTCAGAACGAGATGTATGTTGACCATTTCCATAGGATAGCAATGAGACTATCTGCGGGTACTGGATAGTGCCGAGACTTAGCTGGAAGTCATGTATTATGGCTAGATAACTCGAGTGTCCCTTGATGGTGATATTATATTGGGTAGCGAGATTGGCGGAAATTATAACCGGTGGCTTGGTTAGAAATTGTTTAGTCGAGTGATGACTCAGACTAGTAAGACAGTTAGTATGCTATGGGTAAATGGATTTGGCTAGAGAATGTTATGGCTTAAAATATCTGAATGTTGATTTCGAATGGTTGGATGCAAATTATGTGGCTAATACAATGTTGGTTGCTAAGCTGAAAAGTTTTTGAAATATTGTCGGTGAACCAAAAGAATATTAGGGATTTGTGCCTTAACCCTAAGGTGTAATAGATGTTAATCTATCTTGATCACCAAAGGATAGTCGTTGCACCTGTGCATGAACGCTAAGGAATTGAATTGTACTAAAAAAGTAACAAGTAGCAACCCTGAATCTTTGTGTTGCATAGAGGATGGTTAATTGATACATAAATTGTCGGTTTGAATAGAATGAACTACTCGACCCTTGTGGTAGGGAATTTTAAGAATGTCCGTATGAGATTTTGACGGCTGGGAAAAGAACGAGATTTAAGAATGCCCATAAGATAGTTTGATAATTGAGAAATGAATATGATTGAGGAATTGAAAACGTGTTGGATAATGTCGGTATATGTGATTGTCAGACGGGATATAGATTGTTGGCTTATGACTTAGTGGTGTGACTCTGTCATACAGATCGAATAGTATGATTCCATAATTATGTTAAAACTATCGGAATCGATGACCCTTGAATAGTTAACCTTGGTTATGGGTTTATGTGGGTACGAAGGAATTGGACCAGAAATTGAATCATTGGAAATTTACTTGATGGATTATTAGAACGATGAAGATCGTATGTCGGATTGGAAATTGACCGTAATGTTGATAGATCGATCTTAATCGATCGTTGGGTAAGTCTAGAATGAGCCTCTGTGGGAATTATTTCCTTGAGGAAGACCCTGGATAGATAGACTTGACCCTAGCGACCAGTTGATGAATTACCAATTGCTGGCTTAGTCCAATTGGCGATTCATTATTCAGACTCACTTGATACCCATAGGTTTGGGTAGAGTTCCTTAGAACTGTCGGTTACTTGTTGGCCCTAAGAAAAAGAAAATAGTATAACCCTAGTAGCCGTACACTCTAGGGAAGTCACCTGAATGATTATGTGTAGCTGTCGGTATAGCTAACCATTGAGACTGGACCGAATAATAGATGGCCTTTGGCGAACCATAGAATGACCATGTGACATTTGAACGAGAGATGGTGATGAGTACGACCTAAGAGTGATATGTTGTATGTATATGCTTCAATATGAACCTTAGAGATGTTTGACCCTTGAGGATTATGTGTCGGCCTATTACGGGACTAGAATTGTGGGATGAGACTTGAGTTATATGTATCGGATAGTAAATTATTATATGAGATGGAATTGACTGCTCATGACAGAAATGTTGGATCGGTATCGATAGTTGGTGATGTCGGATTGTATCTTTTAGAAAAGATGAATTACCTCGGTGAAAATATTATTTGATTTGGGAAGGAATATGATTGAATGTTGTTAACGCTTGATATGATTGGCTCTAAGTTAGACCCTCGACCGAATGTTAAAAATATTATGCTTGGATAGAGAGTTGTCCCTGATGTTAAGTGTTGTGGCCTAGAAGATAGTGATTGTGGCAAAGTGAATGAAGTAATAAAGTCAATTGAAAGGATGCTAAGTCGAATTTGGGAAAGAGAGTTGTATCGTGGCTGATCGAATCGCGCTATCATGGAAGTTGGCTGAAGTACATAAGTTTTGGGGACGCCTAAAATATGTGTATGGATCCAGCCGAAGTGATAGGTTGCGACTGAGATAATATTGTGGGAAGAATTTATCGTACTAGCGCAGACTTTGGCTAAAATTCATATGTTTTGGGGACGCCTAAAATATGTGTATGGATCCAAATGAAGTGATGTGTTGCGACCAAGATAGAATGCAAGAAAAATGTTGGTGAATCAATGAGAAGTTGCAAGTATTTGGAAAAAGAGAAAGATGGATTGAGTCGTTGATGGATTAAAATGATACAGTTGGATAGCTAGTTTGAAATGACCGAGTGGGCTGAAATAAATATTGAATTGAAACTGAATGAGTAACTCATTGTGATTAAGTGAATCTAGTAGATGAGTTGTTTTCTTAAGTTTCGAAGACGAAACTTTTTTTGAGTGGTATATTATGTAATGCCCCGCTCCGCACGAGGCATTTGGTTGGCTTGTTGGATGGGATCAGAATGTTGGACCGTGACTTATGTTGGAGATCAGGAGAATTGAGACTGGTGCAGTCTTTCTTAGCTGGCTAGACGGAATGGGTATTGGAACGTGGCTCGCTGGTGGAGCTACGCTTAGTGGGATTAGAGCAGGAAGACCGTTATATAAGGCAAGTGGAACTGTCCTCCTTCCTCCTTATTCCTGCATGCTTAATAAATAGAATAATATGATGCTATGAATATGTCCCTAATGTCTCTTATCTTGATTGTTGAATAATTGTGATGCGATGCTTTAGTTGTTAAATCGATAGAGATTCATATGCTGGAAATCATTGAATGAATAACACATGAACTTTGAATTGCTGAACGAATCATACTCGAACTGCTAATGTAACATGATGCCTGAGAATGAATTGATAATGTCCCTTTTTACTTAATGTTGATGAAATGAATGAATCACTTGAATAATGAGATGTTGCGTGAATGATACATGAGAAAAGAATCGAATATGCTATTGTCCCTATGAAATGAATGAAATGCTACAGGTCCCTTCGAAATGAATGAATATTGTTGTTCCTCCTTAAAAGGAACGTAATGAGAAATGTTGTAATGAAGCAATGAATGAGAATTGATGAGGCTTGGGATCATTAAGATCACCAAATGAAATGAAGGAAATGTTGGGAATGAATAAGTCATTGAACATGACTTGAATGAGATGAATGATGATGCACTGTTGTCTTTACTTCAATATTTCACCATGCATTTTATGTTCACGATTGAGTCGGACACGCATTCGCATGGTCATAGGACAACTTATGCATAAGTGATGGGGATATGTTTTCTCGGACGGTACCCCGGGACGTTAGGACGACCGATCTGGCCTAGAAGAAAACATTGGCGTGCCAGTAGGGGCACAGGTTTTGCGAGGCATCCTTTGGGGCTAGCTACCTTCTCTGGAGTCATCGCATTACCAATGAAGACCTATATGGCAATGTCCGTATGGTTAAACACCAGTGACTATGTAGTCAGGATGCATGCTAATGAATGTCTTATGCAGGCAGAGTAAGTATATTTGCTAACCTGTATTTGATGCAGGTATGAGGGAGTCAGCTATCGGTAAGAAATCACTTAAATGTGAAAATTTAATATATGTGTTGGTTTAACTTGCATGCTTACATTTCAAATAAGTAAATGATGTTGTATGTAGCCTTTCAATATGAGATTCTGCTTAACATGTTAAATTCAGTATGCTAGAAAGATGCCATGCTATAATCATTGCTCAAACACAACATACATGCTAAGTGATGCTTGAAGTGAGAACTGTTATAACATGTTTAAGATGTTAATATCAACGATGCCTCAATGATGCCTTTTCATGATAACACCTAGTATGCCTCAATGATGCCTTTGCATGATAACACCAAGAATGCTAAAAAGATATGTCCATATGAATGCTACTAAGAATATGTCTACAATATGCTTCACTCTGATTATTGCCCATGAACTGTAAACTGATGCTAGGCCCCAAGTAGAAAGATCATTGTAATAAATGCTTGCTTAAATGATCACTTTAAATGTTGGTTTTATGCGAGTGGGTTGGATTCTACTCGCTAGTGCATAGATGATGTGCTGACCCACGTTTTGTGGGCAGGTGCTCGTGCTTGGAATGTTCTACACACGAAGATTGGCTTGATTGGTTCCCGCGGCATCGAAGATTTGTTGGGTATACAGAAGCTCTCCTTCTTCAAGATGATGTCTTCTGTTTATAAAGGGCATAATGTATGGAACATTGTAATCAGTTGTACTAGTGAGATTGTAAGCCAAGTCAGTGTATCGAGTTGTAATCCAATGTATCCAAGTATCAATTGTAAGCTATATAGCATTGTTCAGTTGGCTTTCAATGTAAAGTGAGATGTGTTATAGCATTGTATTTCAATACAAGTCTTGTACTCTTCTTCAATTATCATAAAGAGAATAAAATTCTATATATCTTTGTATGACTTCAAGTTATCCTTTTATCTCCGCTGCTATAAAGAACTGATGTGTTTCTACTCGATAAGAATGATGATCCTCACCAAATTCAATTTGTCTACTTCTGCCGCTGCGATGTGTTCCTATTTGAAGATAATCGATTATGTACCATCTTTGCCTTGTACAAGTGCAATACCAGACTTATACGGCATCACGTCCAAGCAAGGACGATCGATTCCAAGAGATGAAATATGTGAAGAAATGACTCTACGAATTGGGGCGTGACAGCTGGGTAAGTGGGTACCCATCTATGCGGCTGAGTAAATGAATCTCATGCGGCTGAGTAAATGGGTACTCATCTATGCGGCTGAGTAAATGAATCTCATGCGGCTGGGTAAGTGGGTACCCATCTATGCGGCTGGGTGAATGAATCTCATGGGGCTGGGTAAATGGGTACCCATTTATGCGGCTGAGTAAATGAATCTCATGTAGCTGGGTAAATGGGTACCCATCTATGTGGCTGGGTGAATGAATCTCATGCGGCTGGGTGAATGAATCTCATGCGGCTGGGTAAGTGGGTACCCATCTTCTCCGAAAATCTGAGAAGGATGGCCATGGAACCCACAGCTTCCAAGCCCATAAAACCTTCACTCTAAGTCCAAATTTGGACTTCCATAGGTCAAAATAGGGTAGAACGAAATTCTCTACAACATAGAACAACTAGAGTTTGAAAACAAAGAAGTTTGATAGATCAAAAACCAAGAAAACCGAAAATGGTACAAACTTAGATCTACACAAAACTAGTCATTAAAATCAAAAACTCCAAGAACTAAACTTGTTGAGGATGATGAGAATAACAATATAGACAAATCATATCAAAGAAAAATCAAAAAAAAAAAAATGCAAGAATCTCTTCATTTTGTGCAAGATGTACTTGCCTATTGGTTGGGAGAAAAAGAAATAAAAAGAGTGAAAAAGGAGAGAGAGAGTGAGGAAGAGAATATATATAGGGGTTGGCTTAAGAAAACCCTAAGCCCTAAACATGCTCTAACCATGTGACTAATGACATGTTAATTGCTACATGATACAACTAATTAAATTAATTAAATAAAATCCTAACCACAACACGGTTCAGAAATGTAGTGTCCCGTCCCGCTCAGTCAATTGGAGGAATCGAAACGCCAACGGCGTTCGGCCTTAGCCTTGCAACGGCTGCTGGAAGACATCGCTCGTTCGAGGCGACCGCTCGCTCAGGTGGGGTACTTTCGGTGAACTTACCTCATCTTAGCCTTCATATAATAAATCGTATGTTTTCAACTTGCACAAGTAGGCTTGATAATAGAAGAGACGAATGCACATAGCTAAAGGAAATAATCCCGATGGGTCGAATTGAGTTAGAATATGGAAAGGTCCAACGGTCGGCTTAGAGTTGGTGCATGGCGTGCTTTGAAAATGACACTCGATCCTTCGTCCCGTGGCTTGGGAGAAGAAAAGTTGGTTGAGTAGGCGAAGTCATGATCGTAGCCTAAGTCATAGGCGTCGCCCGCATGAATGCTTCATAAAGCATGCACGGTCCCGTCGTCCAAGGCGTGGCATAGCCTTGGCTTGCCCATGAGTTAAGTTGCGTTGAGCGGCTTGTGACCTAAGTCTAGACACCCGAGTGACTTGGTCGTTCAAGTTGGATACGTGCACGGCACGATCCGTTAAGGCAAAGCTTGACGCAGCCTTTGCTCGTTAAGTTGTTGCGAAGTTAAGCTAGGCAAAGTTATGCCGGTCGACCTAAGACATTACAAGCACTGTCCCGCACCTTCACAGCTTGTCAAGTTAAGTAGTCCCACGATCTCAAGGCCCGTCGACTTGGCAGGAGTGTCACGCAGAACACGATTGGCTTAAGGCACAATGTACGGGCCTAGTATTTAAGGAAAGGATCACAATTGATTCAAAGTAAGTTTTGAGAAAGGACTATCAAAATAGGCATTCATGAGTTGAACCAAATGATAGGGTAACAAGAAAGGAAATGCTCGCGACCGTGGGTCATCGAGGGATCTCAAGGAAAGGAATGCTCGCGACCGTGGGTCGTCGAGGGGTCTCAAGTGTTTTCATAAAGAAATTCTCTTTATTTGTTGTGTTTCTGGGAAAAACAACTATAGGAATCCGATCTAGAAGACGATCGCTTTATCCCTTGGACTATGCGAAGAAGAAAAGCTCTCAAAATTTTGACAGTAGATATCAATGTATCTGTACAATGAATGAGAAAAAGAACTCTATTTATAGAGTCAAAAATAATAACTGAAAAGATAACTATCTTCACAGCCTGTGCTTAGTTAAAAATCACGCAGGATTTAACATACGCAAGGTTGTGAGCAGTTACTGGACGTGGCCTGTAACTGTTGGACACATGGCAATCATGCATGGGTCGTGTGCAAGTTACAGGACACGCAGGCGAGAGATCAGTGGCATGGCTGCCACGTACTCCAATTTGATGAAGTTCACGCAGACTTGTTGAAGACGAAATCCACGCAAACTCGGTGTAGAAAGCTTCAAAATCCACGCGAACTCAGGGCAGGAAGCTTCAGGATTCACGCAGACTCGAGGCAAAAAGCTTCAAAATCCACGCAAACTTTAGGAAGAAGACTTCAGAATCCACGCAAACTTGAGATGAAGATTTCTCGAATACACGCAGACTTGTGATAGAACTGCCAGCTGTCTTGATTCGGCGTGCCTCGACTGACACAAAATCTCTGACAGTGATTGCTTTGTCAGTCGCATTAAATGACAAGAAATCCTTTTGGTACGCCAACTCGACGAAGGTTGAGTCTTGCTGAAGAAGATTTCGAAAATCACGCAATAGACGGCGGTGATCTCTCGAATCCTGTGCATACGTGGCATATGAAGAGACATTATTCGACTGTCGTGCTGTCAGTCATAATTACTCTCTGACAAATGATGAGCTGTCTTCAGCGTGACTTGGTTCATATTGTCTGGCTCAACTGAGCGTGATTTTTGAACTATCCTGATCAACTCAGCGTGACTTTCATTTTTAAAGGTCTACAAAACCCCCTTCAAAGTTTTCGAAATATGATAAATTATTTCGAAATACTTTGAAATAGAGATGATAAAATGAAAATCAGTCACGCTGAGATGACTTTAAATTTTTTGAAAGTCGAAAAGACTTCGAAGTTCTTCGAAAACACCCGAATGAACCTATTAAATGTCATAATGACTCTTCGTTCTCCGAGACTGATTACATCCAATTTATGGAGGAATATGAACCGCCAGCGAGCTCTGTTATATAAACCAAGAGAAGAATTATTTTTTATCTTCATCTCATGTCAAGATGACACCAAAAGAAGAGGCTGCAGAAGAAGCACGCAAATTGGGTTTTTATTCCCATGGTGACCCCACTTTTGGGGGTGAAGAGCCGGAGCCCTTTGTCTTCGAGCTCAAAGATGACCCCAGTCAACTAGCCAAGAATTTCTTGAGCTTTTTTGGCTTGGATGGCTCATCTCCTTCTGATGGACGCAGCCTCATAGAGCAGCGTATAATGTTCAAGGCTCTGTTGCACCGCTTGGAAGTTAAGAGCGTAGAAGAACTAGACAACAAGCTCAGTCGCTCTGGAAAGTAGAGCATGACTTTTTATGCTTTTGTTGCACTTTCTCTTTTTTTTTGTAAGGCCATCAGTGCCTGTTTTGAAGAAATGAAGTACAATTTCTGTGTTTGATCTGCGTGCTTTTTAATGAAAAATATTAATTAGCACTCTTTGACTGTTTCCAATGTTGCGCTGCTTTCCAGAGCATACGTGTCATTCATTCCACGTTTACGAACGCTATTTATGCGGATCCTTTCCAAGAATAGGCTTGTACTTCATCCTTTAAATAGGTAGCTGAGTTTCACAGATACTCATCCCCTATTCTTCTTCTTCTTCTCTGAGAATGAAATGTTTGAGAGATGTCATTCTCAAACAGGAAAGCAATGCGTTCTAATGTTCGATTTCTGCATACTGTATCAAACATGAATTTGCCAATCTTCAGCACCAAACTTGAAGGTAAACTCAGTATAGTACGCGTACTTATTCTATTGATGTTTGAAGATAGAGATTTTTCTGATTCGAACAATACACGCTTGATCAGCCAGTGCGTGTCGAATGATTTTTCTGATTTGAACAATACACGCTTGTCTCTGTTTGATAAATGCACGCTGAATGATTTCTGTTGATCCTTTCCCCTTGATGTTTTCTGCAGAAGCTTGGCTGAAAATTTTCTTCAGAACTGGCATTGGAGATATGGATGCTGTGGAGAATGTCCTTCTGACACCAACATCAGGGAGCTCATGCGCTTTTGGCGCGCAAATTAGACAACTCAGAACTCTTCGTAGGATAGAAGGGTCTTCCTCAGATGGTAGGAAGAGCCTTTATACACGAGAGTTGGATGGTTGAGTCAACTCTACCCCGATAAATCGGGTAGTAGAGTTCCTTTCACGGCAGAACTAGGAATTGTATCCCAAGGTTTGGATACATTCCTGTCTTCCTTGAGAGGTTACCCCCATCCACCAATTGTATTGGCAGCAACACGTTTTCGTGTTGCCCTACTCTGTGGTTCTCTCTCGTCTGAGAGAGAAGACCAGAGTTTGATTCCTGCTGGACACCCAGGAATTGCCACAAACAACGAGATTGCCAGAGAAGATCCAAGAAAAATAGATCTCAGTTGTACATAGAATGAAAATCCAAGATTGTAATAGATTTCCATTATGATTTGTAGGAAAGTCTAAGAAAATGTAATATACTTTTTTTGTGGTGAAATGGGAATGGAAATGACAATTCTTCTATGTTTAATAATTTGTATTTGTGGATGAATTGTGGACATGATAGATAATGAAATCTTCTTTTCTGTTCTAGAGTAATATTATCAGAGGTATTATGGACATGATAATATGTAGGAACTCAAAGAAAATAGATTGATTTCTATGCAGAGGTCAAAACATGACAAATGAGTAAGCAGATTCGGAATTTGATTCAGAGGTTATGAAAACATGATAAATAACGAACCCCACTTTATGAATTGATAGAAGATTATGAACGGACGAACCGTCGGATGAATGAACGGATGAACCGTCGGATGAACATAATAAATGAACGGACAAACCGTCAAGCATTAATGAATGTGTGAACCGTCGAATGAATGCGACGCTTCGTTGTTTGAGAAACTTCTGCCTATAAATATAGCAGAAATCTGATAAGAACGAATACTTCTATTCTCCGACATAAAAATATCGTCTGGAGAAGCATCCAAGAAGACTGAGACTGCCTCAAAAGTTCAGAAAGGCACTGAAGTACGTCCTGCTGATCCAGTTCAATCGAAGAAGGTGGAAGCAGGCGAAGGTTCATCTGCACCCAAGCCACCAAGGGACATTCTGGATTTCCTGCTTGAACCAGGAAGGACTGAAGAAGAAGAAACCATAAGGATGGCCGCTTGTAAGTTTCTTGTGGGTTCCAGCAAGGAAGTCCTCGGTTCTTTCGCTGATCATGTCTTTGAGAAGGACGGCAGTGGCCCACGTCCAAATGTAGAGAAGGACGACAGTGATCTTCCTTAATATCATGTATCATCATTCATGATTTAAAATAAAATAACAATTTTATTTCTAAACATGAATTTGTCTGATGATTACAAGCATTTACATTTTACACATAGTACTTTTTAAGGAATTTTCCATTAATAGGCATCAAGATCTTCCGACCATCCAATTCTGAGAGTTGATAAGCTCCATTTGAGAAAACTCTGCTCACAATATAGGGACCTTCCCACTTTGCGTCAAATTTGCCCTTGCTCATATGAGTCATAGTCATAGGACGTCTGACTGTTAGAACAAGTTCTCCTTCTTGATACGATCGAACTCTGACTTTCTTATTAAAAGCTCTTGAGATTCTTGCTTGATAAAATTCAATATTCTGTTGAGCAGATAATCGCTTTTCATCTAGAGCTTCTAATTCCTGAAGTCGAAGACGATCATTATTTTCAGCAGTGAGTTCATTAGCGAGTGTTATCCTTAAAGAAGGAATTTGAATCTCTAATGGAAGAACAGCTTCGCAACCATACACCAGAGAGAATGGTATACATTTAGTAGCATTACGAACAGTAGTACGATAAGCCCATAAACATTCACCGAGCTTGTCACTCCAATTACGTTTGTTAGTGGAGACAAACTTCTTTAGGAGTTTGATGATAGTCTTGTTGAAAGCTTCTGCTAATCCGTTAGCTACCGGATTATATGCGGTAGAAGCAACATTGTTGATCCGATGATCGTCACAGAATCGAGTAAATTTCTGGCTGACGAACTGCGGTCCGTTATCATGAATAATGCGTCGAGAAACACCAAATCTGTAGATGACGTGGTGCTTAATAAAGCTGATGACATTGGACGTTTTAATTTCAGCTAAAGGAATGGCTTCAGCCCATTTGGAGAAGTAATCGGTTATTGCGAGAATAAACCGATGGCCTTTAGATGACGGCGGATTGATCGGACCGATAATATCCATGCCCCAAGCTTCGAAGGACCATGATGCTACCGTCGGATGTAGAAAATCCGAGGGTTGATGAATAAAATCCGCATGGATTTGACAAGCTTTACACTTCTTTGCATATTCGATGGCATCAGATACCATAGTGGGCCAATAATAACCCATACGTCGAATACGGTCTTGAAGTTTTGGTCCAGGTTGATGTGCTCCACAGATTCCATCGTGTGCTTCACGGATAATTTATTGAGCCTCGTCACCAGCAACACATCGAAGAAGTAAACCATCATAAGCTCGACGATATAAGGTCTTTGTTATGATTATAATAGAATCTAAGTGATCGTCTGATAGATGCTGCCTCACTAGGATCATCTGGAAGAATATCATATAATACGAAATCCAAGAAAGGAAGTCTCCAATCTTTATCTGTATTTTGATTTTCGGTTGAGTTACTGAAGATAAATTCCATGCTGGAATCAGATGAAGATGACATTGATTTACGACTAAATCCAAACCCTCTTGTTGTGTTAACATCATGAAATGCTGATTCTTCAATGTCAACTGGAAGTCCTAAAGTCAAGTTATTTTCAAGATGAAATAATTCTCGATTGCGAACGACGATCATTTGTTGCCGTCTGATTGGAATAGCCAACACTGCTGCAAGATTAGCTAGAGTATCAGCTTCTGTATTACATGCTCGCCTAACATGTTCAATGAAGAATTCTTCAAACGAAGAAGCCATAGATATAGCTGATCTATGATAAGGAACCAGATCTTGATGGCGAACTTCATAAGTACCCCTGATCTGATTGATAATGAGTTTAGAGTCTCCATACGTCTCCAAATGTTGAATATTTAGATGTTTAGCGAGTTGAAGACCGATAAGTAGTGTATTGTACTCAGCTACATTGTTTGAACATGGTTGATCAAAAGAATAAGCTCGTTGGATAGCAAGACCTTCTGGCGATACAAGAACGATTCCAACTCCAGCGACAATATCACCATTAGGGCCAATCCTTGAAGCTCCATCAAAGAATAGACGCCAAGTAGGATTTTCTTTAGCAATTTGATTTAAATCTAGGACTTCATCTGGGATTTCGTCATAGAGTTTTGAATTTTCTGGAATTGAGTGAGCAGCCAAAAAATTAGCTAGAGCTTGTCCTTTGACTGATTTCTGAGGAATATAGTGCATGTTATACTGAGCAAGTAGGATTCCCCAATTAGCCAGTCGAGAATTCAAAACACTGGGTTTCTTCATCATAATCCGTATAGGATTGATTCTGGAGATGACATGAATAGTCTGGCCAATGATATTGATGTGTCTTTTGGACAGCAAACATCAAGGCTAGACATTCTTTTTCGACCGGTGTATATCGAGGTTCAGCTCCGGTCATAGTACGACTAAGATAATAAATGGCTTGTTCATGACCATTTTGATTCTTCTGAGCAAGCAATGCACCCAATGAATGACTCATTGCTCGAGTATAGAGGAGGAACGGTATTCCTGAGACAGGAGGTACCAATACTGGTGGGCTCATCAGATATTGCTTTATATCATCGAATGCTTTCTGACATTCATTATTCCAAACAAAAGAGACACCTTTCTTCATAAGTTTGTTGAATGGTCTGCAGCGTCCTGACAAATTAGAGATGAATCTCCTGATATAAGCGATTCTTCCTTGAAATCCTCGTAGCTCTTTTAAGGTGCATGGAGGACGCATCTCTTGGATAGCTTTGATCTTCTCGGGATCCACGTGTATACCTTTAGAGGTAATGACGAAGCCGAGAAATTTACCACTAGAGACGCCTAAGAAGGACTTAGTAGGGTTCATCTTTAATTGGTGCTTACGCATTAGATCAAAAATAGTCTTCAAATCTTGGATATGATCCTTCTTTTGTCGACTTTTGACTGCAATATCATCAACGTAATATTCGACTGTTTTTCGCAAATGTTCACGGAATATAGTGCTCATAGCTCGTTGATAAGTGCTCCTGCATTCTTGAGACCGAATGGCATAACTGTATAACAGTACGTACCAATCGGCGTTCTAAAAGAAGTGTGCTTCTCATCATCTGGAAACATTTTAATCTGATTGTACCCAGAATACCCGTCCATGAATGACATTCGTTCGAATCCATAGGTATTATCGATCATGACATCAGTGATTGGTAAAGGGAATTCATCTTTAGGACATGCCTCATTGAGATCGCGAAAGTCTATGCATACTCTGATTTTGCCAGTCTTTTTAAGGACAGGAACTATATTAGCCACCCAATCGGGATGTTGTTCCTCTCTAATAAACCCGGAGGTAATGAGTTTATGACTTCAGCTTCAATTGCATCCATAATGTCTGGACGAAATCATCGCTGTTGTTTTTGACCGGTTTAGCATTCGGCAAGATATTGAGTTTGTGAGTTGCGATTTGGGGATCAAGTCCTGGCATATCTTCATAACTCCAAGCAAAGATATCGATGTAATCACGAATGAGTTTGATCATGTCTTGCTTTTCAATTTCTGAAAGACTTTCACTGATGAATATTGGTTTTGGAGATCCCTCTTCACCAACATCTATTTGACAAGTTTATCTTCAGTTGGAGGTTCTTTTTGCTCAAATCGGAACTCCTATTGATTATCTAACCTCTGGGCCCATTGTTCTGATTCAGGTGAGATTTTAAATTCTTCGTCTTCATCACTTTCTTCAGAATGGTCAATAGAAACCATGTTGGAAGACAGAATGTTGCAGTAGAAGTCTCCGATATTTGTATCGGAAGTCCCAAGAAGTAGTACTAGAATAATCAGCTCTTATCTTCGTCAGATCCAGGATCTTCATGACAATTAATAAAAGAGTAGAAGCAATGTAGCCCAATCCGTTTTCGTCCTTCCATATTTCAAAGAAGGAATCCGAACAGGCATTTTTTTCCTTTCCATCATTGAGGCCATCCTGAAGTCATAGCCATATTTTTGATGATGTCTTTAGATTGCTGACTATAACGACGTAGTTGTACCTTCCAGTATCATCATTTTGTCATCATCTTCTGGATCAGAAGGACTTTGGGGCCCTTGTAAAAGAATATTGGAATGTCTCCTGGCTTTCTGCTGGGAACTAGAAAGTATGAAGATTGTACTGGTTCTAGGGATACATCTGTATGAACAGTCTGTACAACTCCTATGGTTATTGTGTTCAAGTCATCTAACAGATGTAAATAACTATGAACATAATTACACACATCAGCGTACTGCAAAGATGGAGACTTTTCATTAAATGTAAAAGCAGCAATATTTACATTGGGAGAAGGCTGAGCCTTAGAGATTTTAGCCAAATCAATGACTAAAGGGGAGAAGAAGAAGAATTTTGTTTCGATTAAGATCGATAACAAATGGCTCAGAAGAGGTGAGCTCCCTTGAAGCTTGAGATGGAAGAGTAGTCCGCCCTCCAACTGGAATTAGCAGAGTATCCTGTAAAGATACAGGAACTGTAGTACGCCCACTGACAGGAATGATCAGTGTATTTTGAGTAGACGACTGAGGTAACGGAGAGATCCGTCCACTCACTGGAATGATGAAAGAATTTTCTCCAGAGAGTTTGGGAGATTGCTGCTGAGTAATTCGACCTTTAACAGGAATTATTAAGGTCTCACTTTGTGCATCCTCTTTCTCCATGGCTTGTATGACCCTTGTATATTCTTCTTTGTACATTCGGGAATCATTAAAATAAGCTTCAACACCATGGAAGGGATTTATGTCAGCAACTTCTTTTTGTACTCTTCCATTGCTGTCAATGTATTTAAAACACTGATGAAGAGTAGAGGGCACCACATTATTTCATGAAGAAAGGGCCTCCCCAGAAGAAGATTATAGGATCCCACGATCTCAATCACATAGAAAGTGACTTTAGATCTGAAATCACCTATTTGAAGCTTCAGATGAATCTTCCCCAAAGGCTCGCTTCGGCTTTGATTGAATCCCAAGATAGTAGTAACCGTCTTGGAGAGCTTGTGAAGAGGGATTTTCAGTTCATCCAACAAACTTTTGGCATTATGCTTATAGCAGACCCTGGATCGATAAGGATACGGTCTATCTTCATTGTATCGATATAACCGGTGTAGTAGAGAGGTCGGTCATGTCGATTGTCCTCCAGTAGCATGTCATCTTGTGTAAAGGTGATATTTGGGATAATCTCCAGTACACTGTTGCAATGTAAGCAAGTGGCAGGTTCTGCATCTGGCTTTAATTGAGCAAGGCAAGAGTCAGCTTGAAGAAGTGCTTCACTTAACGTCTCCCGAGTCTCTTTAGAAAGACGTAGAAGTTCAAAGAGAGACATTCTAGCTGGAGTATTAGCAAGTTGAGCTAAAATGTCGAAGTTGTAAGGCTTCTGAAGTCCAAGATGAGGAGACTTCTTGATTGGTTTATCAAACCGAGCCTGTTGCTTGCCTTTCTCAAGGGTTGTGGGCTTGGGAGGAACAGGTTCAGCTGGTGTAATAGAAGGGACAGGTGCAGTAGAAGATTCTTCTTCAGGAGGAACATCAGGAGCATCTTTATCAGCTGGAAGGATATCAGGAGTATCCTCAGGATTCTTGGAATAATCCTTTAGATAAGGTTTCCCTGTTCGAGTAGCACTAACAAGTGCTTCTTCTTTTTCTTTTGGCTCTGTGTCAGAGGTAGATCCAAGAGAAGTCATATGACATGACTTAATCTTTTCAGCCTTCTTGGACTTTCGAGAAGTAGTCCTGTGAGGAGAAGGAGATTCAAAGTCTGCTACTAGATCAGGATGAACATATGATTTCTCCAGTCTCCAAAGTGATTGGTGCTAATCCTTCAGAATGTGGAGGAGGAATATTCACTATTTCAAGAGTTGCCTTGGGAATAGGAACAATTCCACTTTCCAGGAGTTGAGGAGGGAAATCCCCAAATTGCATAGAACGACATTAGAAGTGACAGTCTTCTTTTTGGAGTAAGAGAGATAGCTCCAGACTTGATCATTTCTTGGATCTTTCCTTTCAGCACATAGCATGTACGAATTGTGTGACCCAGCATTCTGTGGTATGGACAGTATTTGGGATGATCTGTCTTTCCAGCTTCATCAGGTTTCTTGATTTCAGGTAATTGTATTTTATTACCTTTCAGCAGACATTCAAAGATACCAAGAACATCGTCGTCGTCAAAAGAATATTCTTCTTGGGGCGAGTTGCTCTTGATTGTTGAGTTGTAGAGGCAGGAGTTTGAACATTTGATGCATCTTTTCTGAAGATTAACTTCAAGAGTTTCTTTCCTTTGCTTTTATTGAATTTAGCATTATTTTGACCTGTTTCTTTAGGGGACATCTGCACTCCTAAACCTTTGAAAGTTTCAGCACTGATCTCTGCGGCTTTGGCACTGACTATGAAGGAAGGCCAGTCTTGAAATTGGGTGGAGCCTGTCCACATGCTTATAATTGGCAACAAGTTTGATTTATGTGTCAATGGTGACAGCATCAGGAGTTCCAAGAGGCATCTTCAGAGCTTCTCTTCGAAACCGTTCAATGTAATCCTCTGTAGTTTCATTATTTTTCTGCTTGATTCTAATAAGAGCAGACATAGTCATGTCATTGAGCCCTTCATAGAACCTTTCCAGAAACATCTGTTTAAAACCAGCAAATGAGGTAATGCACCCATCTGGGAGACTTCTATACCATTCATAAGCCGTTCCCTTGAGACATCCAATAAATACCCGAGTAAGGAGGGCATCACTTGGTTGCAGTTGATCAGTCATCACTTCAAAGTGATTAATAAACTGACTTGGAGAAGTGGTTCCATCATAGAATGAGATAGTAGGAGGCTTGTATTTAGGAGGATACGATACTTGCTTCCATTCTATCGGATAAGGTTGTTTGATGCCTAATCTTTGTAAACCATTTTCTGTTTGAATGCCTCGAATTGAGTTTTGAGATTTCTCAATTCTTCAGAGACAACTCCGGAGGATTGTGGAGTTGTAGCTTGTGGAGAATAGTTGGGAGGAGGAACAGCATTGTAAGCACTACCCAGCTCCAGAGAGACTAGGAACTGGTTGAACTTGCCCAGGAGTATTGGACTGGACTGCTGGAGGAACATGTACTGGACTTACACCAGTGTCAATTGGTGTAGCTTCTGGTACAGTCTGTTGATTTTGCAGTTGGGCTGTCATGAGTTCATACATCGACTTCATATTATCAGCCATAGACCTCATTTGCTGTTCCAAAGAAGCAATTCTTTGTTCTTGAGGAGTCATGGAAGAAGAAGGTTCATCAGTATTCCATCAACCATATATGTTGTGACTGTACGAGGATTATTGATGAATTGTGGATATTGTTTGTTCTGACTCACTACTTTGTGTATCAAAGTCAGTTAGAGGAGAACTACCCCCAGTAGGAAGAGGTGGGAAGTTAGATTCTCCCAGAAATTCAGAATCAATTTCGGAGATCAAATTTCTTTGACTAGAGGTTAGGGCTCTTGCTCTGGTGTTTCTGTATACTCCATCTGGACTATCAGTTCTACCCCCAGTATCCCGAGAGGCCATATTGACAGAAGCAAACAAAGGCTCATCTTCATCAGGCATAGGTTCCCACTGAATTCGATTGAAGACAGATTTCGTTTAGTTTGACATCTGCATTGCATTGTGACTCTTGGCTGGAAGTCACATTCATGATCACCATGGTCTTGTACCATTGATTGACATCTGCACTGAATTATGACTCTTGGATAGAAATTACACTCAGCATGATATTTTGTCATAGAATTACTCTTCTCTTCTGTTGAAGATGTTCTCGTAAATCTGTTTGTGAAGATTGAGGAGTATATTTCCTATTCTTGGGTCTTGATGGCTCTTGATTATAGAGAATATTAATATGAGCCACATAGTTTCTTGCATATTCTGCATCTGGATCTTTATCTTCATATCAGTGGAAGGTAACACATTAATTTTGGAAACATAGAGTTTCCCTTCCATTGATCTGGATATTTGCAGAGAAGGAAGGTTGAACCATCCTTTTGATTAGGAGTTGGTAACAGACCCTCTTATGGATAGATTCTGTGCCCAATTTGAAGAAGTCATAGAAGAAGACATTGAGGAATGTTTCTTCTTAGACTCATTCAGATTTGAGACATAGAATGTCCAGAAGGAAAAGTAGTCAAGAGACTATCTCCTTTCCTTTGACTAACAAAATTGTCAGTCAAAGCTATCCCTGAAGTAAAACTACAGGAGCAGAAGAAACAACTAAAGAGTCATTCCTTTTCGAAGGGACTTTGTGTGGAAGACCACCCCCAGTTCTAGGAGAACTTGGTAAAGAAGAAGAGATAGCTAAAGAGCCATTCTTCGATGAAATACACGCTGAAACAGACTTGGTTAAAGAACCAGAGCTGTTAGCGTGACTTTTGAATTTAGAATTACACGCTGGAACAGACTTGGCTAAGAAGCCAGTACTGTCAGCGTGATTGTTGACTTTGTGATTGCACGCTGGAAAAGTTTGGCTAAGGAGCCAGTACTGTCAGCGTGACTTTAGAGTTGAATTTGCACGCTAGAACAGATTTGGCTAAGGAGCCAGTACTGTCAGCGTGACTTTTAGAGTTGAATTTGCACGCTAGAACAGACTTGGCTAAGGTGCCAGTACTGTCAGCGTGACTTTTAGAGTTAAATTTGCACGCTGGAACAGATTTGGCTAAGGAGCCAGTACTGTCAGCGTGACTTTCAATTACTGTCATCTTTGAGCGCACAAGAGTGTGCGTGCTTGCAGTAGAGTTCTTGCCAGTGTTAGGAGTAGACACTGTGGCAGAGACTCCACCATTGACTGCCAACTGATTCTTAGGGACATAGACAGAGTGTCCCTTCGACTTGGCAGTGGTGATGGAGGCTGGAGTGGGCTTGCCACCCTTAGCCCGCTGTATTTCTTCATAGGCGAGTTGATCGAATTTGATCGTCATCACCTTCTTCGTCGAGCCGATTGACGAAGTGTCGCATTGAGTTGTTGCCATCTCAGAAGAGGAGATGGTTTTCCCCAGTAGAGTCGCTAATTTGTTTTCCATAAAGAAATTCTCTTTATTTGTTGTGTTTCTGAGAAAATTACAACTGTAGGAATCCGATCTAGAAGACGATCGCTTTATCCCTTGGACTATGCGAAGAAGAAAAGCTCTCAAAATTTTGACAGTAGATATATGTATCTGTACAATGAATGAGAAAAAGAACTCTATTTATAGAGTCAAAAATAATAACTGAAAAGATAACTGTCTTCACAGCCTGTGCTTAGTTAAAAATCACGCAGGATTTAACATACGCAAGGTTGTGAGCAGTTACTGGACGTGGCCTGTAACTGTTGGACACATAGCAATCATGCATGGGTCGTGTGCAAGTTACAGGACACGCAGGCGAGAGATCAGTGGCATGGCTGCCACGTACTCCAATTTGATGAAGTTCACGCAGACTTGTTGAAGACGAAATCCACGCAAACTCGGTGTAGAAAGCTTCAAAATCCACGCGAACTCGGGGCAGGAAGCTTCAGGATTCACGCAGACTCGAGGCAAAAAGCTTCAAATCCACGCAAACTTAGGAAGAAGACTTCAGAATCCACGCAAACTTGAGATAAAGATTTCTCGAATACACGCAGACTTGTGATAGAACTGCCAGCTGTCTTGATTCGGCGTGCCTCGACTGACACAAAATCTCTGACAGTGATTGCTTTGTCAGTCGCATTAAATGACAAGAAACCCTTTTGGTACGCCAACTCGACGAAGGTTGAGTCTTGCTGAAGAAGATTTCGAAAATCACGCAGTAGACGACGGTGATCTCTCGAATCCTGTGCATACGTGGCATATGAAGAGACATTCTTCGACTGTCGTACTGTCAGTCATAATTACTCTCTGACAAATGATGAGCTGTCTTCAGCGTGACTTGGTTCATATTGTCTGGCTCAACTGAGCGTGAATTTTGAACTATCCTGATCAACTCAGCGTGACTTTCATTTTTAAAGGTCTACATCAAGGATAGAAGCTTGGTTTTGGTAGAGGAATTACTGTGTGAGACGTCAGTTTATGTCGAGTCTTGCATGGTAATTTGATAACTTGTCGACAAGGGCGATGGATCCTCGAGAGGCAACCCTTGGCCAAGGGACCGACTCAGCCTAGGAGGAAACATGGTATAGTCGTGCGTAAGGTTTTGGCACAGGTTAAGCGGAGACTTGCGACGGAGCTAGCTACTTGCATCGAAAGGATCCCGATTAACAAAACTATACGTCAAGGTATAGCTTGTGATGCTAATGACCAAGTTAATATAAATGTCGGCAAATAGCAGCTATCCGCATGTATGCCAGAGGATTGAGTTGAGTTGAAGGTGTGTACAGTTAGAACACAAAGTTTGGAGCCTAAGATTGGATTTCAACATAGGCATCGTACTTCAACACGAGATGTGGCGTCGAGTCTCAAGTGTTGACATGTGAGTTACAAAAGTTGGGTTTGAGTTGTTCAAGTTTAAGTCAGGAATCGCCGTAAGGCAAGTCGGTCAAGTGACGCTAAGTTCACGAGTCTCGATTTGGTCAGTTGGTGGTCAAAGTAGCAAGGGCCGCTAGGCGGCAAGGGCCGCGATGCGGCGATATGGTTAAGTCACCCTGAGTTGCAAGGCACGGCATGATGGATTCCTAGCACGATCACATGGAAATGGAGCCTCATCGCGTAGTTGCGTCTCTGATTAACTGCCGTAAGGCAAACACGACTTGATAGGTTAACGTTGAATGTTGCAAGCATGGGATGGTCTTGAAACATGAAATAGGCAAGGCGTCGGTCATAAAACTGGTCCTAAGGTAAGACTAGAATGACAATTGATAAGAAGTGACTATGTTGCACAAAGTAAATCGAACGTGTTGGGTTTGTATGGGTGGGCGAGGAGCTCATTCCACGGAGTTCCTTGGCGATTCGAAGTGCGCTACCGCGTGGAGTAAAGACTTATACAGGACATAATGTATGGACATCGTCTTCCGAAGCTTCCGCCGGCTCAAGACTTGTATTGAGAGATGAGAGAGAGAGCTGAGTGACTTGTAATGTGAGCCTGAGTGAGCTTGAGAGAATTGTAAATCTTGGCCTTGCGCCCATTGTAATCTTTGTTCCAATATCAATAAAGTGCTTCTTTTGAATAACTTGTGTTTGTTCTAAATTCTGCTGCTATTATTCAATGTCTCTGCATGGGATTTCTGTGCGACGACCCCGTCGCAGCCGCTGAAATCGGCCGTTATGGAACCCGCCTTGCACGAGCGCAATCTAGGCTCGTACGACATCACGCCTTAGTGAGGACGATCGCTCCTACAGGAGCGGGGCGTGACATAATGGTATCAGAGCACGGCTTTACGTCCTTGGACTATCGATTGAATTCTTAACTCGTTGTTTTTGCGAACTCTGAATGTTGCTTTCGCATATTGTTATCGTTGGTGCACTCTCTCAATTGTCCCACGGATGTCCATACAATAAGTCTAACTATTTTGCAAAACGTAGGGAAACATTTTTTGACAAGAAACAAAAAGATGGTTTGCATAAGCACGGTTGGCTAAGTCGGGCTGGGCATATACACCAAAGTTGCGTCGACCTTTGAAAAGTCGAGTGCAGGAATTAAATAGTGTTGAGCAAGAATAAGTTGAACTCGATTGAGTAAAGTGAGATGACTATCGATAGGGGTGCTATCGAGCGATGATATCGTCGGTGCGATATAGGTGAGCGTGCTTGGAAATAGAGGAATGGTTCGAACGGGATTCAAAGAAGCCGATTGTGAATCAAATAATAAGTTAAGGAATCATTAAATGACTTCATTCCTGAGTGGTGTATGCGATAGCCTTAGGGATATCGGTCGATCAATTGTGGATACGGGGTGTCGGTGAGTCTATCAGCAAGTCTCGCGTGTATGTAAAGCCATAGATTGAGTATCGATGAATAAGTTTTAGTCTTGAAATTGGACGAGTGGATTCGAACGACCTAGAATTTACGTACACGGAACGTGCACGGGATTGAGGATTACGCAAGTGTGAAATGCGAAAATGATCGAGTAGATGAAATCGAATCGAGAAAAGTTAGGGTGTACGAATGGATGACTTGATCGAAGAAGTTGATACGGATCGTATACGAAAAGTTAGGACGACAGGTAGATAGCGTGTATGGAAGGCTTGATTTTGAAGTTACGCAAATGACTCTAAGGATTGGATTGAATGTTGCTCGATGATTTGAGTTAGCAAAGAATGATACGAATTGAGGAAATACGTTGGTCGATGACTTAAGATGGACGGATGAACGATACGTGAGTTTGGTTTGAGAAAATTGATGTTGTGAATGAATCGAGGGATAATGATCGAACTTGAGTTTGAATGCCGAGGAAATTATCCAGTCGGACGATGGCATCATTCGCACGACTCGAAATTGGTTGCAAAGGAAGATCGTCAGGTTACGCATATCGTCGATGGTATTGAGGCATATCAAAGCGATATGCGATAACTCGGGGGTACTCTGACTCGGCGAATGACGATCGTACAAGTGTTATTGTTCGTTTGGATGCGATACTTAGGATTTTGATCGAGATGAATGTTGGATGAAAATGATCGTGTTGATGGTTACGTTAATAGCCACAACGTCGACAATCTTGTCTTGCACGAGCTCAACTCCAGACTCGCACATGTGTTGCATTGGATTTGGGGCAATTGTTCTGTGTGAGCACTGACATGGTGATTCATGTCGCGGGAATGATCGAACTCGGAAAATCAGGATGCGGCAACTTTGATTTTCTCGACTTGTCGGTTTGATGCGAAGGAAATTTTTAAGGATGTTAGGACTTGCGATTGATGAATGGAATAAACTTGAGGATTGAGTAGGTCCAATCCACGCATCGAGAATAAATTAGTCTAGACACAAAACAAGAGTTACGTCCCGATGAGGATGACTATCCCACGGGATCGTGCATGGTGATTCATGGCCACCGTGGATAATCTGAATCGCGTGAGATCGGGGCACAACATATTGTTAAGCTAGACGACCTCATGATCGAATACGTGAATTGGGATGAATGACTTAGGGAACATAAAATGTGAATTATGGTTTAGCGATGGATTGTGTCGTAGCGTGCTTGACTTTAGAATGATTGATAGGCGAACTATATTGAACGTGTTCGAAGAGATAGACTATGCGAAGATGGTTTGTCGAACAAGCGATATTGAGATGTCATAGAATTGGTTGAAACATAAGCTATCGTTGGATGGCTTTGCTGAATGACTCAGACCCCATGCGACAAAATATTAGGATGTGCGTAGGAAATCGATGCTCGATGTTTAGAAATCGGAGAGATGCGAGCTTGGGTAGAAAATCCAGTACTATCAACTTGGTTTGACCTTAGGATGGGGTCAGTGTTGATATCGTTGTTTGGGAACTATGATTCCAATACTGACGGAAAGACATAGCCTAGCGGTTAGGCAGACGTTCCGGTGCTGAACGATAGGAATGGTGAAGGCACCACTCGCGAGTATCGGTTGATATGCATGTATATCAGGGACGCTTGAATGCGTGCACGATCCGACTCGAGTGGTGATGGCGGGATTCGCTATCACGAGGCTTGTTTGAAATACATGTATTTTGAGGACTCCTAAGATATGTGCGCGATCCATACTAAGTGATACGTTGAATTCAAGTAAGATTTGAGGAACGGGAAAGTATTGAGGATTTTGAGATCGTAAGTTTTGAATAAAGGATTGAGGTAGCACGAGCGTGGCTTTGATTTGAGTAAGGCATAGGAGAATTGTGTGCGAGAGTTCTTGAATGTTGAGTAAAGTGATAAGTCGATAAGTGTACTCAGTTAGTTTCGAGGACGAAACTTTTTCTGAGTGGTGTATGATGTAGTGCCCCGTCCCGCTCAGTCAATCGGAGGAATCGAAACGCCGACGGATTTCGGCCTTAGCCTTGCAACGGCTGCTGGAAGACATCGCTCGGTCGAGGCGACCGCTCGCAGGTCAGGTAGTTTCGGTGAACTTGCCTCATCTTAGCCTTCACATAATAAATTGCATGTTTTCAACTTGCACAAGTAGGCTTGATAATAAAAGAGACGAATGCACATAGCTAAAGGGAATAATCCCGACGGGTCGAATTGAGTTAGAATATGGAAAGGTCCAACGGTCGGCTTAGAGTTGGTGCACGCGTGCTTTGAAAATGACACTCGATCCTTCGTCCTGTGGCATGGAAGTAGGAAAGTTGGTTGAGTAGGCGAATAGGCGTCGCCCGCATGAATGCTTCATAAAGCATGCACGGTCCCGTCGTCTAAGGCGTGGCATAGCCTTGGCTTGCCCATGAGTTAAGTTGCGTTGAGCGGCTTATGACCTAAGTCTAGGCACCCGAGTGACTTGGTCGTTCAAGTTGGATGCGTGCACGGCACGATCCGTTAAGGCAAAGCTTGACGCAGCCTTTGCTCGTTAAGTTGTTACGAAGTTAAGTTAGGCAAAGTTATGCCGGTCGACCTAAGACATTACAAGCACTGTCCCGCCCCTTCGCGGCTTGTCAAGTTAAGTAGTCCCACGATCTCAAGGCCCATCGACTTGGGCAGGAGTGTCACACAGAGCACGATTGGCGTAAGGCACGATGCACGAGCCTAGTGTTTAAGGCAAGGATCACAATTGATTCAAAGTGAGTTTTGAGAAAGGACTATCAAAATAGGCATTCATGAGTTGAACCAAGCGATAGGGTAACAAGGAAGGAAATACTCGCGACCGTGGGTCGTCGAGGGGTCTCAAGGAAGGAATGCTCGCGACCGTGGGTCGTCGAGGGGTCTCAAGGATAGAAGCTTGGTTTTGGTAGAGGAATGACTGTGTGAGACGTCAGTTTGTGTCGAGTCTTGCATGGTCATTGACAACTTGTCGACAAGGGCGAATCCTCGAGCCGCAACCCTTGGCCAAGGGACTCGGATAGGAGGAGGAAACAGGGTATAGTCGTGCGTAAGGTTTTGGCTTAAGCGGGGATTAAGCGGGCTAGCTACTTGCGTCGAAAGGATCCCGATTAACAAAACTATACGTCAAGGTATAGCTTGTAATGTTAGTGACCAAGTTCATATAGATGTCGGCAAATAGCGGCTATCCGCATGTATGCCTGAGGATTGAGTTGAGTTGAAGGTATGTACAGTTAGAACACAAAGTTTGGGGCCTAAGATTAGGTTTCAACATAGGCGTCGTGCTTCAGCACGAGATGTGGCATCGAGTCTCAAGTGTTGACATGTGAGTTACAAAAGTTGGGTTTGAGTTGTTCAAGTTTAAGACAGGAATCGCCGCAAGGCAATTCGGTCAAGTAAAACTAAGTTCACGAGTCTCAATTTGGTCAGTTGGTGGTCAAAGTAGCAAGGGCTACTAGGCGACAAGGGCCGCGAGGCGGCGATATGGTTAAGTCACCCTGAGTTGCGAGGCACGGCATGATGGATTCCTAGCACGATCACATGGAAATGGAGCCTCATCGCATAGTTGCATCTCTGATTAAGTGTCGTAAGGCAAACACGACTTGATAGGTTAACGTTGAATGTTGCAAGCACGGGATGGTCTTGAAACATGAAATAGGCGAGGCGTCGGTCATAAAACTGATCCTAAGGCAAGACTAGAAAGACAATTGATAAGAAGTGACTATGTTGCACAAAGTAAATCGAACGTGTTGGGTTTGTATGGGTGGGCGAGGAGCTCATTCCACCAGTAAGTTGAGTACTGACACCCACATAGTTTCCATGTGCAGGCACAGGTAGAAGCTCGTGGCGCGGAGCTCGCTTGGATGCGTCGAGGCACGAAGTTCCTTGGCGATTTGAAGCGCGCTTTCGCATGGAGTAAAGACTTATACCGGACATAATGTATGGACATCGCCTTCCGAAGCTTCCGCCGGCTCAAGACTTGTATTGAGAGATGAGAGAGAGAGCTGAGTGACTTATAATGTGAGCCTGAGTGAGCTTGAGAGAATTATAAATCTTGGCCTTGCGTCCATTGTAATCTTTGTTTCAATATCAATAAAGTGCTTCTTTTGAATAACTTGTGTTTGTTCTAAATTCTGCTACTATTATTCAATGTCTCTGCATGGGACTTCTGTACGACGACCCCGTCGCAGCCGCTGAAATCGGCCGTTATGGAACACGTCTTGCACGAGCACAATCTAGGCTCGTACGGCATCACGCCTTAGCGAGGACGATCGCTCCTACGAGAGCGGGACGTGACATAATGGTATCAGAGCACGGCTTTACGTCCTTGGACTATCGATTGAATTCTTTAACTCATTGTTTTTGCGAACTCTGAATGTTGCTTCTGCATATTGTTATCGTTGGTGTGCTCTCTCTCAATTGTCCCACGGGATGTCCATACAATAAGTCTAACTATTTTGCAAAACATAGGGAAACAGTTTTTGACAAAAAACAAAAAGATAGTTTGCGTAAGCACGGTTGGCGGGCTGGGCATATACACCAAAGTTGCGTCGACCTTAGAAAAGTCGAGTGCGGGAATTGAATAGTGTTGAGCAAGAATAACTTGAACTCGATTGAGTAAAGTGAGATGACTATCGATAGGGGTACTATCGAGCGACGATATCATCGGTGCGATATAGGTGAGCGTGCTTGGAAATAGAGGAATAGTTCGAACGGGATTCAAAGAAGTCGATTGTGAATCAAATGATAAGTTAAGGAATCGTTGAATGACTTCATTCCTGAGTGGTGTATGCGATAGCCTCAGGGATGTCGGTCGATCAATTATAGATTCGGGGTGTCGGTGAGTCTATCAGCAAGTGTCGCGTGTATGCAAAGCCATAGATTGAGTATCGATGAATAAGTTTTATTCTTGAAATTGGACGAGTGGATTCGAACGACCTAGAATTTACGTGCACGGAACGTGCACGGGATTGAGGATTGCGCAAGTATGAAATACAAAAATGATCGAGTAGATGAAATCGAATCGAGAAAAGTTAGGGTGTACGAATGGATGACTTGATCGAAGAAGTTGATACGGATCGTATACGAAAAGTTAGGACGATAGGTAGATAGCGTGCATGGAAGGCTTGATTTTGAAGTTACGCAAATGACTCTAAGGATTGGATTGAATGTTGCTCGATGATTTGAGTTAGCAAGGAATGATATGAATTGAGGAAACGTTGGTCGATGACTTAAGATGGACGGATGAACGATACGTGAGTTTGGTTTGAGGAAATTGATGTTGTGAATGAATCGAGGGATAATGATCGAACTTGAATTTGAATGTCGAGGAAATTATCCAGTCGGACGATGGCATCATTCGTACGACTCAAAATTGGTTACAAAGGAAGATCGTCAGGTTACGCATATCTTCGATGGTATTGAGGCGTATCAAAGATCGATATGCGATAACTCGGGGTACTCTGACTCGGCGAATGACGATCGTGCAAGTGTTATTGTTCGGTTGGATGCGATACTTAGGATTTTGATCGAGATGAACGTTAGATGAAAATGATCGTGTCTTGATGGTTATGTTGATAGCCACAACGTCGACGATCTTGTCTTGCACGAGCTCAACTCCAGCCTCGCACATGTGTTGCGTTGGATTTGGGGCAATTGTTCTGCGTGAGCGCTGGCATGGTGATTCATGTCGTGGGAATGGTCGAACTCGGAAAATCAGGATGCGGCAACTTTGATTGTCTCGACTTGTCGGTTTGATGTGAAGGAAATTTTGAGGATGTTAGGACTTGCGATTGATGAATGGAATAACTTGAGGATTGAGTAGGTCCAATCCACGCATCGAGAATGAATTAGTCTAGACACAAAACAAGAGTTACGTCCCGATGAGGATGACTGTCCCGCAGGAGCATACATGGTGATTCATGGCCACCGTGGATAATCTGAATCGCGTGAGATCGGGGCGCAACATATTGTTAAGCTAGACGACCTCATGATCGAATACGTAAATTGGGATGAATGACTTAGGGAACATAAAATGTGAATTATGGTTTAGCGATGGATTGTGTCGTAGCGTGCTTGACTTTAGAATGATTGATAGGCGAACTATATGAACGTGTTCGAAGAGATAGACTATGCGAAGATGGTTTGTCGAACAAGCGATATTGAGATGTCATAGAATTGGTTGAAACATAAGTTATCGTAGGATGGCTTTGCTGAATGACTCAGACCCCATGCGGCAAAATATTGGGATGTGCGTAGGAAATCGATGCTCGATGTTTTGAAATCGGAGTGATGCGAGCTTGGGTAGAAAACCCCGTACTATCAACTTGGTTTGACCTTAGGATGGGGTCAGTGTTGATATCGTTATTTAGGAACTATGATTCCAATACTGACGGAAAGACACAGCCTAGCGGTTAGGCAGACGTTCCGGTGCTGAGCGATAGGAATGGTGAAGGCACCACTCGCGAGTATCGGTTGACATGCATGTATATCAGGGACACTTGAATGCGTGCCCGATCCGACTCGAGTGGTGATGGCGGGATTCGCTATCACGAGGCTTGGTTGAAATATATGTATTTTGGAGACGCCTAAGATATGTGCGCGATCCATACTAAGTGATACGTTGAATTCAAGTAAGATTTGAGGAACGGAGAAGTATTGAGGATTTTGAGATCATAAGTTTTGAATAAAGGATTGAGGGTAGCACGAGCGTGGCTTGGATTTGAGTAAGGTATAGGAGAATTGTGTGCGAGAGTTCTTGAATGTTGAGTAAAGTGATAAGTCGATAAGTGTACTCAGTTAGTTTCGAGGACGAAACTTTTTCTGAGTGGTGTATGATGTAGTGCTCCGTCCCGCTCAGTCAATCGGAGGAATCGAAACGCCGACGGCTTTCGACATTAGCCTTGCAACGGCTGCTGGAAGACATCGCTCGGTCGAGGCGACCGCTCGCTCAGGTGGGATAGTTTCGGTGAACTTGCCTCATCTTAGCCTTCACATAATAAATTGCATGTTTTCAACTTGCACAAGTAGGCTTGATAATAAAAGAGACGAATGCACATAGCTAAAGGGAATAATCCTGACGGGTCGAATTGAGTTAGAATATGGAAAGGTCCAACGGTCGGCTTGGAGTTGGTGCACGGCGTGCTTTAAAAATGACACTCGATCCTTCGTCCCGTGGCTTGGAAGAAGGAAACTTGGTTGAGTAGGCGAAGTTATGATCGTAGCCTAAGTCATAGGCGTCGCCCGCATGAATGCTTCATAAAGCATGCACGGTCCCGTCATCTAAGGCGTGGCATAGCCTTGGCTTGCCCATGAGTTAAGTTGCGTTGAGCAGCTTGTGACCTAAGTCTAGGCACCCGAGTGACTTGGTCGTTCAAGTTGGATGCGTGCACGGCACGATCCGTTAAGGCAAAGCTTGACGCAGCATTTGCTCGTTAAGTTGTTACGAAGTTAAGTTAGGCAAAGTTATGCCGGTCGACCTAAGACATTACAAGCACTGTCCTGCACCTTCGCGGCTTGTCAAGTTAACTAGTCCCACGATCTCAAGGCCCATCGACTTGGACAGGAGTGTCACACAGAGCACGATTGGCGTAAGGCACGTTGCATGAGCCTAGTGTTTAAGGCAAGAATCACAATTGATTCAAAGTGAGTTTTGAAAAAGGACTATCAAAATAGGCATTCATGAGTTGAACCAAACGATAGGGTAACAAGGAAGGAAATACTCGCGATCGTGGGTCGTCGAGGGGTCTCAAGAAATGGAATGCTTGCGACTGTGGGTCGTCGAGGGGTCTCAAGGATAGAAGCTTGGTTTTGGTAGAGGAATGACTGTGTGAGACGTCAGTTTGTGTCGAGTCTTGCATGGTCATTTGACAACTTATCGACAAGGGCAATGAATCCTTGAGCGACAACCCTTGGCCAAGGAACCGACTCGACCTAGGAGGAAACAGGGTATAGTCGTGCGTAAGGTTTTGGCACAGGTTAAGCGGGGACTTACGACGGTGCTAGCTACTTGCGTCGAAAGGATCCCGATTAACAAAACTATACGTCAAGGTATAGCTTGTAATGCTAGTGACCATGTTTATATAGATGTCGGCAAATAGCCGCTATCCGCATGTATGCCTGAGGATTGAGTTGAGTTGAATGTGTGTACAGTTAGAACACAAAGTTTGGGGCCTAAGGTTAGGTTTCAACATAGGCGTCGTGCTTCAGCACGAGATGTGGCATCGAGTCTCAAGTGTTGACATGTGAGTTACAAAAGTTGGGTTTGAGTTATTCAAGTTTAAGTCATGAATCGCCGCAAGGCAAGTCGGTCAAGTGACACTAAGTTCACGAGTCTCGATTTGGTCAGTTGGTGGTCAAAGTAGCAAGGACTGCTAGGCGGCAAGGGCCGCGAGGCGGCGATATGGTTAAGTCACCCTGAGTTGCGAGGCACGACACGATGGGTTCCTAGCATGCTCACATGGAAATGGAGCCTCATCGCGTAGTTGCATCTCTGATTAAGTGCCGTAAGGCTAACACAACTTGATAGGTTAACGTTGAATGTTGCAAGCACGGGATGGTCTTGAAACATGAAATAGGCAAGGCTTCGGTCATAAAACTGATCCTAAGGCAAGACTAGAAAGATAATTGATAAGAAGTGACTATGTTGCACAAAGTAAATCGAACGTGTTGGGTTTGTATGGGTGAGCGAGGAGCTCATTCCACCACTACAGTTGAGTACTGACACCCATATAGTTTCCATGTGCAGGCACAGGTAGAAGCTCGTGGTGCAGAGCTCGCTTGGATGCGTCGAGACACGGAGTTCCTTGGCGATTTGAAGTGCGCTGCTGCATGGAGTAAAGACTTATACAGGACATAATGTATGGACATCGCCTTCCGAAGCTTCCGTCGGCTCAAGACTTGTATTGAGAGATGAGAGAGAGATGAGTGACTTGTAATGTGAGCCTGAGTAAGCTTAAGAGAATTGTAAATCTTAGCCTTGCGCCCATTGTAATCTTTGTTTCAATATCAATAAAGTGCTTCTTTTGAATAACTTGTGTTTGTTCTAAATTCTGCTACTATTATTCAATGTCTCTACACGGGACTTCTGTGCAACGACCCCGTCGCAGCCACTGAAATCGACCGTTATGGAACCCGCCTTGTACGAGCGTAATCTAGGCTCATGCAACATCACACCTTAGCAAGGACGATCGCTCCTACGGGAGCGGGGCATGACAAGAAATCCTATCATCGAAACAGTGAACCACGCCTACAACCAAACAAGGACAAGGGGTGGCACACTAATCCGCGACGAGATACTGTTCTATGCCATGGCCAGTTACAAATACAGGATACATGCAATAAAGATACAGGTGCCAGATACCATAAACAAGAAAAATTAAAAATTTACGTATTTCGGGAATGGTGAGTGACATCTCTACCCTCCTTAGAAAAATTCTGTCCTCGAAATTTCGATAAGGCTAGTCGAGCGCGCTCTCAGATCACGAAATATACTCATGACACATAGCAAGCACAATTATCAAACAACACATGGCACATAAACAGTCTAAGAAAGCAAGAATAATTAAGTAAAAGCACAAATAATAATCATACCCTAGAAGGAAATGATCGAAGACATACGAATAAAATATGCCTCTCAAGTCAGGTAGGAATTCGTCCTCGAGGTCCTACACTGACTCCCAAAGTGGACAAAGGTCAACGCTTGAGATAAGTCGGTACCAATGACTAAATCAAGAACGAGACTCTGCCCAGAACGTACTCTCGTAATAAAGACACATGATGAATATCACGTATCACATGATACGAGAGCAGATGAGTGAGACGAGAAAGTCGCCTTCACTCTTAGAATATAAAACTCAAGGAATTATAATAAATAACACTCAAAACTTACCCAAAATCTGACCGCCTTCAGCCAACCTCTGCTCTAATACTCCAAATTCTTCTTGCCTTTGTCCCTGCCTTCCCTGGCCCTGCTGTCCAACCTGATGTTGTGCTTGTCGGTACATCTGAGCTTGCGTCAGTAATGGACGCTGGGCTAGTGGCCTCACTGCTACTGCTGGCCCTTGATACGGTGCTACCTCTGGAGCTGGTAATGCCGGAAACCGTTGAGCTGGCCCTCTTGGCCTCTGCATCATTGGACAATTGACAATCCTATGATCTGGACTGCCACACCTCAAGCATAATCCATTAGCTGAACGACACACATCCCAAGTGTGCCCTTCCTTACCACAGTAAGTGCAACCCACTGGTGCTTCCTGACGCTGCTGCTGGTTCCTCTGTTGCTGCCGTCGAACTGGTGCAGTCATAATTATCGTGACTAGTGCTGCATTACGAATACGGACGCCAGGTGATGGTGTTGACGTCCGAGGTACTGCTCCTCCCCCAGCACTCTGCGTATGAGACCTCTTCTGGCCCCCAGTCCTTGCTGATAACCTTTGAATAGTAAGCCCGTGCCTCCGAGCCGCCGTCAATACTGTATCAAATGTCTGGTAGTCGTGCCCCTCAACCAGCTGCAAAATCTCTAGGTAAAGTCCCTTCTGGAACCTTATTGCTCTCTCTGGCTCTGTCGCCACCATCATCCGAGCAAACCTATTTAACCTGCAGAACTCTGCTGCATAGCCATCCACCGTCTTACCAGCCTGCTTGAGACTGATAAACCACTGCTATAGCTCATACCGCGCTACCATGCTAAAGTACTTGGCCTTGAATCTGGTACTGAAGCTATCCCAGGGAACAGGACGCCTCATTCCAACCTCTTTCGATGCCCACCAATCGTGGGCGAGATCCTGAAGTAAAAGTCTGACCTGGTCAACCTTCTCTTCTGCTGGAACCTTTGCTGCGGTCAAAATGGCCTCTGTATCCTGAAGCCAAGCATCCACCGTGATGGCATACTCCGTGCCGTCAAAATATCTTGGGTTAAGTCGAAAAAATCTTTCGGACGCTCCTGAATCATTCCTGACACTTCTCTCAAGGGCTAATTGCAACCCCTGATTCTGTAGCACATTCTGTTCTTGCTGTCGGGTTTGTTGTTGTTGTTGGGCTGCCGTCTGGCGTTGTTGGGTCTCCAATAACCCTCTAATAATCTGCAATAGTGCCGGCGCATCTAATGCTACTGGTACTACCGGCATCACTAGAGGTACGGGAATCTCTGGCCTCTGCAGCTCAACTGGCTCATGCTCGGTAACGCTCTCGATGTGAATCTGTCCAGGTAGAGGGGCTACCCCTTGCTGATATCCAACTGGTCCCTGATCTACTGGATTCTCTCCTATGTCGCCTCCTCCAATAGCCGAGAATGATGTGACCCTAAAGGAAAGGATACAAGGTATCAAAAGACAGGACGGAAAGGAATCGAGGATGACAATCAAGTTAGCAATCAAGGTAGGAGAAAGAGAAAACGAATCAGGAGATCAAGGGGAACATGTTTTGATTGAGACTCCTATAATCGCAACACCCCACAAGTCTGAAAAATAGACCTGCATAGGCCACCACAAAATCCTTGTCACGTCCCAGTACCGGAATACTGAGGCAGACTAGGCCAGCTACACCGTATGAGGTATATAAATGTCATACGGCGATCGTGGCTGTCAAGAGACTAGGGGGTGCATGCAACAATCAGGTCTCCAATGGTCCCACAGAGCATCTATGTCTCAATCAATCAAATCAAGAAGCAGTAAATAATGATCATATAAGACAAAGCAGTAAGGCGTCCCCGACGCTTCATCAAAATAATTCATGAGTCAAGCTATACAAAATGATAAGCTAGTTCCGAGAGTCAATAGTACATAACTATAGTCAGCTGCTGTCTGATTTAATTACAATTATGCAAAGAAAACTAGTATCCAGAACTGTCGGCTAAACAAGTGCCGGTGGCTAAACGCCAAGTACAAAATAGAAGATATCAGAGCGGTGAAGAAGAAACCCACTCATGGTCCCTGGCGCCCATACTCCTGGTGTGCACCATTGTTCGGGTAGAAAGCTGGATCCTCTGGAGCCGCTACGAGATCTGGCCAAACAAAACCAGCGGGGTCAGACCCCGAATAGCAAGTACCATAAGGGAGCACAAAAGAGTAAGATAAATCCAATGTGTTAAATAAGACCTGATTCACGAGTTATAGGCTTATACCATATCATCAAGACAATACGACACCCTTACAACCAAACAAGGACAAACGGTGCCAATATCGTGCCAAGATAAGATATATCCTATAACCATGGGCAGGTAAAAGGGCTTCTGATCGCGACTTTGGTCCATAGCCTATCGCAGCACAATAGCCCAACCCAACAACCAAATAAGGACATGGGTTGGACCATGCACCACGATAGTCCATGTTCCTCGGTAGCTAACAGAAGAAAATATATCACAAACAAGTCAGCTTACAAGCGGCCAATCAATCCTACGACTTTCTATGATTTGTCTGGATTATCCCAGTAATACAATATATATATAAGAATCCTCAGATCGTATCGCATTCCAGCAGGGCTAGCCAAACCATTATATACAAGCAAGAACGAAATGCACCGGTCCCTCGAAAGGCCACCGCACTAGAATAAGCAGTAACGGTTCCAGCTCTCCTATAGGAAGAGCTGGCTCGGCAGTCACAAATCAGATACTGCACCCCACTAGTGCGGATGACTATACAGTATCCGAGGCGGCCAACCCGACGCGCTAGGACGGGAAACAGGACGGCTGGTGACGTACGATCTCGGGATTCTGTTCCCTCCCAATGCATCTACCAAGTTAAGTTTCTTAGATTAACCCTATCTTGATATTGGAATCACATGTCGTGGTCACGTGGTCATCCTCCTATATGTCGTACCATAGTACATGTACACTAAGTATGAATCCACATCGGCTCAATCTAGATCCATGCTTAGTGTAATGCTTCAAACAACAATCAATATACCACGACACTATTTCTGACTAATTACCATGACTGTGTTGGAAGGTACACATGTATTGACATATAACACGAATGATCAGTTAGCACGTAGAGTCATACCTCAGTGCACTCATTAAATAGCACCGCAATGCATACTAATATTGCATCTCAATACACACTTAGAATAGGTAGTAGCACGTATACAGGTAATCAGGTCAGAAATACGGTCAAGTCAGGAAGTCACGTGGACCCCTCGTGACATAAAAGTTACATATGAATTCTGGTTAAAGTGGGACATGAAGGTCCTTGAAGCCAAGACAAAGATCTACAACTTTTATGTTGGGAGTTGGGAGAAATTCTGGCCACGAATCAGCCAAATAGGACATAAAACATACAAAAACAGCCAAAATATGCACTATGAGCGGCAGTAGATGGGTACTCATCTATACGGCTGGGTAAGTGGGTACCCATCTATGCGGCTGAGTAAATGAATCTCATGCGGCTGAGTAAATGGGTACTCATCTATGCGGCTGAGTAAATGAATCTCATGCGGCTGGGTAAGTGGGTACCCATCTTCTCCGAAAATCTGAGAAGGATGGCCATGGAACCCACAGCTTCCAAGCTCCATAAAACCTTCACTCTAAGTCCAAATTTGGACTTCCATAGGTCAAAATGGGGTAGAACGAAATTTTTTACAACATAGAACAACTAGATGTTGAAAACAAAAAAGTTTGATAGATCAAAACCCAAAAAAACGAAAAATGGCACAAACTTAGATCTACACAAAATTAGCCATTAGAATCAAAAACTCCAAGAACTAAACTTGTAGAGGATGATGAGAAGAACAATATAGACAAATCATATCAAAGAAAAATCAAGAAATGAAAAATACAAGAATCTCTCCATTTGGTGCAAGATGTACTTGCCTATTGGTTGGGAGGAAAATAAATGAAAAGAGTGAATGAGGAGAGAGAGAGAGTGAGGAAGAGAATATATATAGGGGTTGGCTTAAGAAAACCCTAAGCCCTAAACATGCTCTAACCATGTAACTAATGACATGTTAATTGCTACATGATACAACTAATTAAATTAATTAAATAAAATTCTAACCACAACACGGTTCAGAAATCCTATCATCGAAACAGTGAACCACGCCAACAACCAAACAAGGACAAGGGGTGGCACACTAATCCGCGACGAGATACTGTTCCATACCAGGGCCAGTTACAAATACAGGATACATGCAATAAAGATACAGGTGCCAGATACCATATACATAAAAAATCAAAAAATTACGTATTCCGGGAATGAGGAGTGACAGTTGTCTTACTTTGATGTAGACCATGCACATTGGTGGCGCCGTACACGCAATCAAATATATATTATAGCAGCCGACATGCATGCAAGGCCGGTCTTGCGGTAAGTCAAACAAAACTTGGAATTTGGACAATCCCCTTCTGCTAGAACAATTTTTCAAATTCAGCATGATCACACCAAAGGTCAGGATTACGGATGACTACCAAAACTAGCGGACAATAACGATCAGATGACAACCAAAATTAGCTCCATGATAGGACAACCCAACCCTCCGGACCGGTCCGACTTGCATGCATACATGGTCAACAGAAAATTCTTAATTTAAACTTCATGTTACATTAATCCATACGTACTAATATTTAATTAGCTATTTAATTAAGGATCTAACAATATGAGCCCAGAGTAAGCATTAATTAGAACTCTTTTCATACTTAGTACTGCATCTAGTGATAGTTGAGACACGAGAGACACGTTTGAAAGGTTTGGACCCGCTCGTGTGTACATGCATTTTGATATCAATGATTTATTTTTATAGTTTAATTAGCATCTCGGATTACTGGTCATTGACAGTGTAAACAACTTAGGAATTTATGCATGAAACCATATATATATATATATATATATATATATATATATATATATATATATATATATATATATATATATATATATATTTGAAATATTGATCATCTTTGCTTACAAGAAGCTTTATTTAGAAAGTCATTTTTCTACTATAAATGGACCATTTGTGTTGATCCATTTATTTTAGAGTACGTTGATGACTACAAAACAGTGTAAGTTATTTTTATCTCATATTAATGAACTTTTAATGCGTTCTCCACAAAAAATAAAATAAAAAATTAATAATAATCGATAGGTAAACTGTTTTGAGCTGTACATGACTGAGAACTAGCTTTGATTAATTTATATATATATATATATATATATATATATATATATATATATATATATATATATATATATATATATATATATATATATATATATCAATTGTAATTTTGGTTGAATATTGGCCAGTGACTCTTAAAATTAGAGTAAACATGTCATAGATAAAAGAAATAAAAAAAATGCTATTAGTACTTCCAAAGGGTCCATCCAAATTATTTTTTACATGGCATCTGACATGACAGTTCACATGATAAATTTTAAAATTAAAATTAACATTAAATATTGATATTCAAATTAACATTAATATTAAAATTAAAATTAATATTAAAAAATTGGATGGTGAATTTTTTGTGTTACTATGATGTTAACTGCCAAGTCAGATGTCATATAAAGAAGAATCAAGAATGGTTTGAAAATCATTTGGAAGGATTAATAGCATTATTCAGTGCGTCGAAATAAAAATAAGTCGGATAGCGCTAGGAGAGATCTAAATATACATTTTCTTTGTCATGAAACTTTAATCAATCATATATATATATATATATATATATATATATATATATATATATATATATATATATATATTATTTTTTGACAGGGCTTGGGTCCGGGGCCCCAAATTTTTTAATAGTTGTACTACTAATAAGTAATAGTACATGGTTTTTAAGCCAAACCCGCTTCAAGAAAGTCCATGCAACCTTCTACAAAGACATCTACTACATAATAGTCTACAAAGCCCAATCAACCTTCCGTTCAAGAAAAAAAAAAACAAATAGGGCACGAGAAGAAAAACTTTGTTGGAAACTGGAAGAGACACGCGTGCAAGAATAAACATTCAAAAATTATTCCCGTCTCTTCCGATCCCATATATGGACGATAAGTTTTTTTTTCTCGTTTTAATTCTCTTTTCTTTCTTCCTTTTTTTTTGCTTATATTTGATCTACAAATCCCTAACTTTTTTCAATTTATTCTTCTAGACTTCTTCACATGGATTAGATGATGTCAGAGTTCGACTACGTGAATGGTGGCAAACAAGCGGGCGAAACTCTCTCTTGTCTCTACTTGAGCCTGGGTTAGTTTTTGTGCATAGAAATTATTTTCAACATCGATTGATGTTCTTGTTCTTTGTTTATACGGTAGCAAATGTTCTAAAAGGTGACGTATTTTAATTTTTATCCAATTGCTCTCTTTTTTTCAATTCGATTCCTCCCTTCTATTACTAAATCTGATGTAGTATAGCATTCTGTGGTTGTTTAGCACATTGTTATGCTGGATGAATTGAATTGGTAAACAACTAAGCATTCAAGCATACTAAATAATTAATACTTAGTGTGGTTCGCAGTGTTGGAATTATTCAATAATTATGGGATCACACATGTAAAATTAATTGTGTTTGGGCTATCTAAATAATTAAGCCATATTAAAGTGATCTATTTGGAAAATTGGCTTAAGGGTATAATTGTCATGGAATTAATGTGTAGATACCGGAGATAATTCTAATTTGATGAGGGGCCAAGTTAGAAATATCACAACACACATATCTATATATATGCGTATTCATTAGGGTTATGGTCCCCAACTTATACGGCCACCAAAGAGAAGGTTCTCTCTTTTTCTCTTCTGCATAAAGAGAGGGACAAAGGATTCGGATTCACCTTTGTCATTAAGGGTCGTAGCAAGTTGGAAGATCGAACCCAATAAAGAGTCGATCGCTTCAACATCCATCAAGCCAAGCAATGGATTCAGGTACGCTTCCGCAATCAATTTAATTTATGTTCTTCATCTCATGAATCGACAGGGCACAATAAAATTTCTAACAAGTGGTATCAGAGCCTCCCTTGTTTGGTTCATGAGGTTGAAGTTTCAAGATTCAATTTTTATTGTTGTTGGTATTCAGAAATCCTAGATTGTTAGATCTAATTTAATTAAGGATTTCGGTTGTTTGATCAAATTTTTCCTTTTAATGATCCGTCAGAAGAAGAAGAAATTAGGTCAACATATGCTAATTCGGATCTTGTGTTGTTGGTAGATTATATCCAGATCTAAAAATTCAGATCATGCCTACAGTTTATGGGGTTCGGTTAAAAAAAAGAAAAAAAAATTGGTGGTTGGATCTGATGCGTAGTGCTTTCTTTCATATCACGTAGAGGTTCTTTGGTTTTTGTTCCCATGATGAGAACAAATATGGTCATGATACACAAGTAGTCAATTGTGTCGACACAACTTTTTTTTCAATACCATTTAGCAGTGTTCGTCCACTATAGCTTGTCATCTTCCTTAATGCACTACAATACTTTGCTTTATTTACATAAGACCAAAATTTTGGTTCAGAAGTACCTATTTTATTGTTGTTGAGAAGTAAAGATTTTCTTTTGCTCATGGTATTGCTATTCGTCGTCGGCATAATAATTGAACCTCTTCTTTCATATTATTTGGCTGGTCTTGACTCTTATGAATTTCGGATCTGATAGTTGGAATTTTATTTATTTATTTATTTATTTATAAATAATCCATAGGTAGAAATCATATGGGTTCTGAGGATGCAAATTGGTGATATGTATATACACATATTATACAATCATGCTCCAACCTAATCTAAAGTTTTTTTAATGTTTTTTTCCTCTAGATATTTGGATACATATAATGAAATGAGGAAATAAGGGTTTTAGATGGTTATGCCATTGTTCATGTTTTCTTTTTATAGTACTGGTTTTGTGCAAAAGGTTCAATAAAAGCTTAAGATTAGTTTTCGAAGAGTTTTCGCTTTGAATTTTAATATGTTATGTTCCAGTACATTTCTTCTTTTGGTGACACTATCTTTTGGCGACTTTGGTTAATGATTAAAGAGAGATCTTTTGGAATATTTACATTCGATCTACAGAAAAGTTAGATTTTTGTCTTGGGTAAATTATTACATGAATTTTGTTAAGTTGATAATGCTAAGTGTACTCAAATTAAATTTCATATTTTAGATCATGCAAAAGATTCACATGTTTATCATGTAGTAGATAAATTTCGGTGTAGTCTTTACGGCTTATTTGGTATAATCTTTTCATGCATATATTCAGTACAATCTAATCTGTTGATTATGATTATTTAAATCTAAAATATGCATGTACATAAGATTTTGGACATGATTCAGTTTTTGTAAAATTTAGTCAATATTCAAAATTTTGGTACCTTTTGTGACTAGCAATAGTCGTCTAATATTCTAAATAGACCCATTGAAACAAGATGTCGCCAAAGTGACCTATCTTGCGTAGATAGTCTATGAGGGATGTTGGATGTTTGTATGTGTACACTTCATGCAGGTATTAGCCGGCCCAAAGGAAGGTTAATACTTGGCCGAATTGCACACATACTTGTGGTGATAAATGTGTGACAATTATAAGGTTTACATGTGAATAATAACCCGATCCAAAGATAGGCTTATTATTTGACATGACTTATTGTCAACGTTTGATCATTACACCAAGAGTATCACTTGCAGTTAATATCACTGTCCAAAGACTTGATATTAATGATGTACTAGGTATCATGAGATGTGATTCACCATTATTTGAATTTGTTTGACTATATTTTACGCTTTGGTTATTTGTTAGAGCATGTTTGTTTTTTGTTGCTTTGTTCTCTTTACAGTTAATATTGTTAAAATATCTGCCAATAAGATTTTAATTTTCATGTTTAATGGGATAAACTTTAAGGGCAAAAAGAAATGAATATATTAGCTGCTAAGGGTCCAGATCAAAAGAAACAACAATATAAAACTAAGGGTTGTTCTTTTGTGATAAGACGGGACAAATAAAGAAGAAATGTACAAAGTATCACGCATGGCGTATAAAGCAAAGTACATTTCTAAATTTAGTCTGTTCTGAGCTTAATTTAGATTTATTACCTAAAAATACGTGGTGGTTAGATTCTGGTGCTACTACTCACATTAGTGTTTATAGACAAGGTTGTCTGAGCTACCGAAGCCAATTGATAGTAAAAGATACATCTATGTGGGTGACGGCAAATCGGTAGAAGTGGATGCAATAGGACATTTTAGGTTATTTTTAGGAACCGATTATTATTTGGATTTGATAGACACTTTTATTGTACCGTCTTTTAGACGAAATTCAGTTTCAGTTTCCTTAATGGACAAATCCGGATATCATTGTTCATTTGGAAATAATAAGTTTAGTCTATCTTTAAATCCAAATATTATTGGTAACGGTTCATTTAAGATTTATGATCACCTATATTCAGTTGAAACTATTGCAGCTTAAATGAAACATTGCAAGTGGAGTCATGTGGTACTAAAAACAAAATTAACAATAAATATTTTTAGCCACATTATGACATAAGCGATTAGGTCACATCTCTAGAAATAGAGTTGAACGACTTGTGTTTGATGAGATTTGGATTTTATTGACTCTATAGACTTTAATGTCTATATTAATGTATAAAGGAAATACAGACCAAAGTTCAATTGTAAGCAGCTACTTTATTGTCTATGCTGACAAATCAAGGGGTTAATAATTATACGGTCCCACACTAAGAAATTTTTTTGAGACGAGAAGTATAATATTTTTTGAGGATGTTGAGTTTGGGAAAGAAATAAAGTCATGATCATTATCTTTGAGAAGGAATCAATTACGATTCCTACTATCACTTTTGACGATGTGCAGGATTCTATACTTGTCATGATCAAGAAGTAAATTCGGAGCCTCAATAAGACAATGTCGAATTACCTCTATAAGTCGTTGTTGAGATACCTTAACAACGACAACGTAGCGGCACCCCATTCAAGATAAGATAATTATTCATAAGGAACAAACTCAATAACCTCAAGAACCGGTAATGTTAAGAAGGTCCACAAGAGAAAGGAGAAATATAATTTTGGATTATATTGTCATATTTCTTTAGGAACGTGAGGAAGACCGTGGATACTGGAAGATGATCTATAATCATCTTCCGTCAGGCCATGGAAAGTTCTAGTTCTCAAAGTGGATTGATACAAAAAATAAGGAGTATAAGTCCGTGCAAGACAATAAAGTTTAAGAACTTGTCCCATTACCAAAAGGTATGAAGTCCATTGGTTGCAAATGGACATTTAGAACCAAGAATGATTCGAAGGATCATGTGGAGAGGTATAAAGTACGTCTTGTAGCTAGTGACTTTACTCAAAATTTTGGGATTGATTTTAAAGAGTTTTTCTCTTCGGTATCTTTGAAAAACTCCTTTAAAACAATCATAGCACATGTTGCACATTTTGATCTTGAATTACATTAAATGGATGTCAAAACGACATTTTTCAATGGTAACATTGATGAAATAGTTTATATGGTGCAACCAGAAAATTTTGTGTCGAAAGACCAAAAGAATATGGTTTGCAAATTGACAAAATTTATTTATGAACTCAAGCAAGCTTCTCGTCAAAGGTACTTCAAGTGATTATCTCGTTTGGTTTTGAGATGAACACGGTTGAAGATTGTGTGTATCACAAGTTCAGTGGGAGTAGAAATAATTTTTTGGTTTTGTATATTGATTGAAGTGTTCAATGCAAACCAGGTGACATCTCTCGTTAAAGGAGACAAATTTGGTCTCAAATAAGTGCCCTAAGGTTAGCCTTAAAATAAAATTAAAAAAATATAATAGATTTTTCCTTCATGATCGGTTGTAGGGAGTCTAATGTATACACAAGTATGTACGAGTCAGGATATTGCGTACATAATTCGGATGTTAGGCAGATATTTAAGCATATATGGATGGATCATTGGGTAGCAGCCAAACTACTTAAGTAATTAATAGAGAACAAGAAATTATATGCTCTTTGTAGGAGATGGAATAATTCTGGAGATCATAAGGTATTCCAACTCCGATTTTGTTGGATGCTAACACAGCAGGAGATCCACATCAGGTTGTGCTGACTAATGGAGATATATTTTGGATGAATGTCAAACATGCACTCATAATTTCTTCCATCATGAAAGCAAGGTTTATAACATATTGTGGGATATCTATTCAGGGAATATGGTTGCGAAATTATCACAAGGCTGCGCCTACAGTACGGTATTGAAAGACCACATAAAATTATGATGTGACAATAAATCAGCAGTACTGTATTCCAAAAACAACAGAAACTTGTATAAGTCAAAGGATATTGACATAAAATTTCTAGTTGTGAAGGAAAGAATTCAGAATGGTTATAGTGTTCATATAGCACATTAGGACAAACTCCATGTTAGCGGATCCGCTCACAAAAGCATTATCACCCAGGGTCTTTCATGAGCATACTGCTCATATGGGTGTTAATTAAGAATATGGCAATATAGTGGGAGTTTGTATTTTATGTATTTGGGTGTTATTTGATTTTGGACACATTTATGTATTAAAGTATTTTGGATATTTATCTGATCAGATATATAGAAATTCAGTTCATTCTGTTTTCATTATGTTAAAGTATTGATCTCATTAAAGTTAAGGAGGACCAGTTGGAAATAGACATGTATTGATCACATTGCGTGTAATTTCCATACTACGCATCCATGATTGATCTATGTCGTTTAGCTATATTGGTATATGTGACCATTGATGGTTTAGTTACGCTATATGTGACGAAGGCCGCTTTGATCCTATGTTGATATGGTTAATGGACGAGATTGTCCGGATATACCCTAAGGATTAAGATAGCAATTTATGAGCTCACTAAGGTTAACACAATTATAAGGTTACATATGTAGCCCAGTGGGAGATTGTTGGAATTATTCAATAATTATGGGACCACACATGTAAAATTAATTGTGTTTGGGCTATCTAAATAATTAAGCCAAATTAAAGTGGTCTATTTGAAAAATTGGCTTAAGGGTATAATTGTCATGGAATTAATGTGTAGATACCGAAGATAATTCTAATTTGATGAGGGGCCAAATTTTAGAAATATCACAACACACATATCTATATATATGTGTATTCATTAGGGTTATGGTCCCCAACTTATACGGCCACCAAAGAGAAGGTCCTCTCTTTTTCTCTTCTGCATCAAAGAGAGGGACAAAGGATTCGGATTCACCTTTGTCATTAAGGGTCGTAGCAAGTTGGAAGATCGAACCCAATAAAGAGTCGATCGCTTCAACATCCATCAAGCCAAGCAATGGATTCAGGTACGCTTCCGCAATCAATTTAATTTATGTTCTTCATCTCATGAATCGACAGGACACAATAAAATTTCTAACACGCAGTTCACTGGTTCTTTAGCACATCCTTTTTGTCTTTAGCACATTGCCATTTTTTTTATACATCATTCAATGTTAAAATATACATTGGATTATGGAATATCATAATAAGACAAATTAGTAATCCTAGATATTCATAATTAAGTTGTGAAATGATTGTATTTGATTATTTAGTATATAGGTGTAGTTGTAGAGTGTTTTATTTGGTGATAGTCTTGTTATAGTTTTGTTTAAGTTTGATAGTTTTGCTACAGTATGAAATTGGAATGTGTTAAGTTTGGCAATTCTTCCTATAGTTTGATAGTCTTTCTATACTAGAGAAAAAAAAATCAAAGAAATGACATTGTTTTAAACAGTTTATTGACTAATTTTCTCTTTGCAGAAAAGTTTATTGGAATTTGTAAGTTTCAAATTGGAAGGTTGCTCTTTTGATTGGAAGCTTTGAATTGAAGTATCTATCAGGTTTTGTTGTTCCTTGCTTCATATTATCATTTTGTTGTGTTAAAACTTTTTTGTGTTTGGATACGTTTGTGCTAATTAAATATTGAATCTTCCCGAAAAAATTGATACTTTATTTTAGGTATCATTTTAGATTTTGTCCTGGACATTAAAATATTCCGAGCCGGACCTGATATATATCATCTCTAACCGTGCATGCACAACAAGCTTTGTCCTGGAAATTAATATATACTAATGTACATTAATTAACCTAAGCTGGCTAGCTTAGGCAACTGTATATAATATGAACATCCATCCATCATCTTCGTCTTCGATTGTAGTCTTCTTCAACTCCTCCTATCTATAATATAAAGTATAGTGGGTTTTTTGTCCGACCCATGTACTTTGGTTCAATGATGATGAAAGGACTAAATTGTCTCTCTCTATAAGAGAGGAGGAGGTCCCATGTTGGGTGCGGAGCAACCGGTTGTTCCAACGGCACCCCCGTCTCCAGCTCCTCTTGCACCACCCCTCCCTCCGCCGCCTCTGCTACATCCTTGCCCACGCCGTCGTCGCCAGCCTCTTCCGCAACCCCTTCGTCGCAAGCAGCCTCCTCCACCGCGCCGCCGACGTCGACCCTTCCTTCGCCGCCTCCCTCTTCTCCGCCATGACCAACCCCAACCCCTTCTCCTTCAACACCGCCATCGTCATCTCCGTCGACCCACTCTCCATCTACTCCCAAATGCTCTGTCGTCGCGTCCCTCCCGACTCCCACACCTTTTCTTCCTTACTCAACACCACCACCGCCGCCGCCGCCACCAGGTCACTCCACGCACACGCCCTCCTCCACGGATTCCGGTCCGACCCCTTCGTACAGTCCGTTCTGCAAACCGCCTACTCCCGACACGGTTCTGCCGACCACGTCCTGCGGGTGTTCGACGGAAAGCCGCACAGGGACGTCGTCTCCTGGACCGCCGCCGTCTCGGGCCTCAACGCCCTCGGACGTCCCACGATGGCCCTGCGCGTCTTCGCCTCCATGAGGCCCCACGCCGCCACCGTGGTCTTTGTCGTGTCCTCCTCCACCGGACTCGGGTCCCTGGCGCTGGCCCGGTGCCTGCACGCCTACGTCGAGAAGGTCGGACTTGGAGGCCGCGTCTTCGTCCGTAACTCCCTGGCGCTGGCTCGGTGCCGGCACACCTACATCGTGAAGGCCGAATTCGTGTCCGTGCCATTATGGCATGGGTTGTCCACTAGTTTATATATATATAGTAGTCCTAGCCCTTGTTAGCAATTCGGCAAACGGAAAAAATTCGGACCGGCAAAACTACGAGTATAAATTGGCTCAGTGCCAACAAAATACGTTCAAAAATTCGGACAAATATTTAAAAAAAAATAGAAATAGTGAGGTTAGAAACTTCACATTCTTAAATATATTGTCAAATTTGGTTAATTAAACAGGTTCTAGTACATTTTTTGTGCCAAATAATTCAATAAATTATACATAATACGTTTAAAACTTTGCATGATTAAAATTTTCGTATTGATTTGGATCTGTCAAAAGTACGCAAGTATTATACGTTTATGAAAGATACGGAAAAATTTGTGTATAATACGAGTTTTATTCGGGTGATTGCTAACAAGGGTCCTAGCTAGCTATTCTTCTTCTGCTATAGTCTTCATCAGTACTATTCGTCTGGAGCTGGAGGAGGAGCGTTGTTGCACGAATTGCTTCAGTTCCTTCTTCGTCATCCTAATTTTGATCCTTACAGTAGGCCGAGTAGGTTCTCCTGCAGCTCTGCTATGATTATCAATCTTCTTCTCATCATATTCTTCTCCAATAATTGTCTTCTTCTTCATACTGCAGCCGTCTTCTTCGTCGGCCCACATTCTCTCCGGCACAAGGCAGTTTCCCATTATTTCCTCCAGCTAGCTACAGTGATGGAACATAAATCGGAACTGTAGTCAGAATTTGAAACCAAATAAATACCAGGAACTACTAAGTATTCTCTCTCTCTCTCTCTCTCTCTCTCTCTCTCGTAATTAAGAGTTAGTATTGTGAAATCAAATTAAGAAGCAAGCATGTAGTAGGCGTTTGAGTGTTTATATAGGAAGGAAGAGAAGGAAGGAATTGAATGAATGATTGATTGAGTTTGAATGTGGAATGGGAAAACTAAATTTGGTAGGACTGACCAGACCTGCAGCCAACAGCCAAGAATAGAATGGGTCAGTTCATATTAATTATATATAACACTACTTGCTATTAATTTTATATATATGTACACACATGTGACATGTGATATACGTGCATGGATTATTAATATAATTATTTAGAATATCAAAATTGCAAACACTGACTGCGTGTGTGTGTGTATATATATATATATAAATATATATCATAGAAGGATTAGGGCTGCACGCGGTTTGCGGTGCTCTCGTGCCTGGCGATTGCGTTTTGGATATATATATATATATATATATATATATATATATATATATATATATATATATATATATATCATAGAAGGATTAGGGCTGCACGCGGTTTACGGTGCTCTCGTGCGTGGCGATTGTGTTTTGGAGAGGATGACCGATCCGGTGGGGGGCTCTGCCCCCCTTGGTGGCTCGGCGGTCGGGGCCTCCGGCCCTCCTGGCCTTCGCGAGGGCGGCGTCAACCAAGGGGGCGACCCGGATGCGCGCATCCTCAACTTGGAGCGGATGGCTGCTCCGACGGGAGGCTCCCCCCCCGGCTCGGCGGCGGTGGGGGCCTCCGGCCCTCCTGGCATTAGCGTGCCGGGCGGCGTCGACCTAGGGGGCGACACGGCTGCGCGCGTCCTCGACTTGGAGTGGGCTGCTCCGGCGGGAGGTTCCGCCCCCCCCCCCCCCGGCAATGGCTCAGCGGTGGGGGTCTCCAGCCCTCCTGGACTTAGCGTGACGGGCGGCGTCGACCTAGGGGGCGACTCGGCTGCAGGGGGGCTTCGTCCCTGTCCGTAGCAGGATTCTCGTCCGTGACGAGGTGGCGCGGCTGGTGGACTCTACGGCAGCGATGACGACTCAGGCGAAGGGGGCAGGTGAAGGGACGGATGGCCCGACGCGGTCCTTCGCTGCGGTGGTGTGCGGACCCGCGTCGGCGTCGACGGGTGGTTTACCGAGGGTGGATTTCCGACCAGCCATTGTTTACGATGGCCGGAAGGTGGTTGTCTTCTCTCAGTCGGATATCGAGGCCCTCACGACGCCATGTGGGTTGGACCTTATTGGCAAGTTTGCTCGGCAGAGACTCCCGCTTGAGGCTATTAGGAAGGTTTTTGCTTCGCGGGATTTCAGGGGGTTGATTGAAGTGAAGGCCATTGATGATCGTCACGTTCTCATACGGCCCCATGTCGAGAGTAATTTTCTCCGGCTTCGGTCTAAGGACTGTTGGTTCGTTGGTCGGGTTCCGATGGTGATATTCAGGTCTTCGGTGGACTTTTCGCCGTTAAGAGAGGATCCTCGTGTTCCCATCTGGGTTGCCTTCCCCGGGCTTCCCTACTGCATGTTTGATACCAATGCGGCTCTCTCCATCGCATCTGGTCTCGGCACTCCGCTCTTTACGGACCGGGCTACGGCTTTCTTTTCCAGGTCGGGGGTAGCCAGGGTCTTGGTCAAAGTGGACGTTAGCAAACCACTTCAACATGAGGTCTTCTTCCAACTTCCTGATGGCGTTCGTTCGCAGCCGGTTATTTATGAGTGGACTCCTCTCTTCTGTTTTTCTTGTGGTCATCATGGTCACGTTGAGAGTTCTTGTGGCCGACCCCAGGTGGAGACTTCTTCTGTGGGTGTAACTGATAGGCCGCCCAACCCCGATATTTTCTCTCCTGGCGTAGCGCGAGAGGTGGACGGCCCGGTGGGTGGCCGTGGGATTAGTAGGGGTCATCGGCGGCGACGATCAAGGCGTGAGAAAGGGAAGGGGACACGGCAGGTGTGGAGGCGCGTCCAGGGGCGTGATGATAGCAGGAGGACCATGCAGCCCGGATTGCGTAGGAGTGATGGGCGCGCGAGTTCCGTTCCGCCAATACCTGGCACGTGGGGGAGTCATCTTCGGGCCAGCTAGCTTTATGGTCGGATGACGGGAGGCCCATGCAGGGGTGACGCAGCGCTACGGGTTCTAGTTTGGATGGACATATGGGACCTGAGCGGGGTGTTGGTCTTATTGTTTTATCGGACCTCCCTATCATTATTCATAGTCAGCTAGGACAGGGAGTTATAGCGGCTGATTCTGACACTGAAGATCGCATTTGGTGGTGTGGGAGGAGCCCGCCCATGGTTCTATCTCTGACTGGGGTAATGACCCCTCTCCGGGAGATGATATGGTTTCATTGCCTGAGGCTAGACCTTCCACTTCATTTTTCGAGGGGCGAGAAGATGGCTGGCAGATGGTACCATACAAAAAGGCGGTTGGTAAGTGGAGGAAGTCGATGACACCTCAGTCGGATCGACTTCTTCGATCACATGCTTCCCGGGTTAGGCGGGACCCCCAGAGGGTCCATGGTTAAATTCCTTATTTGGAATGTTCGGAGGACGGCGAACAGATCCACTATATGCCGTCTCAGGTCCTTGTGTCGGACCAACTCTATTCAGGTTCTTGCTATTATTGAGCCCAAGGTGATATCCTCTAAGCTTCTTTCTTATCAACTGAGGTTGGGTTTTGATGTTAGCTTTTGCAATGATAAGGGCAATATTTGGTTTCTTTGCAAGTCGGGTCTTGGGATTACCTGTATTGATTCTTGTGATCAGGCTATCACGGTGCAGCTTTCTCTGAGCTGTTTTTCGGATCCGGTGCGGTTGTCGATTGTTCATGGTGCAGGGACACGACAGGGGAAGAGGCGTATGTGGAGGCACCTGTTTGACGTCCAAGCCAGGGACATTGGCTTGTCCTAGGCGGTGGGCGGGGACTTCAATATTATTGCTTCTCCGGATGAAAAATTTGGAGGTCGACCTCCTGACATGAAGGCCATCACGGACTTCTTCGACTTTCAGTTGGCTGTCGGGCTCTCCAATGTTGGTTTCAGAGGTAGCACTTATACTTGGGTGAATGGGCAGTCGGGGGTTGATCGGCAGGGATCCCGCCTTGATAGGGTACTCATGACGGATAGTTGGCTAGATGGAGTCCAGGTCTCTTGCGAGCATCTTAATCGGGCAGAATCTGATCATTCTTCTCTATTGATATCCTGCCAGCCAGCTTCCTCCCTTCAGAGCCGAGGCTTCCGCTTTCTCGATTTTTAGACGTCTCATCCGGACTTCCTTACGGTTGTTGCTCGGGCGTGGGATTCATGCTGGCATTATGATGCGCTTGAGCGGTTGGGCATGTGATTGCGGACGACGGGGCATGTTCTGGCTGGCTGGAGCAGAGTTACTTTAGGAGACATTTTTCAGGAGGTCTGTCAGGCCGAGGACGCTGCCTTGGCGGCGGAGCAGGATTATGAGCTTCATCCTTCGGAGAGGAGAAGGGCTTCCTGGATGGAGGCTGCTGCCAGATTGAAGCAAAAGGTCCAAGTTGAGGAGTCTTTCTGGAAACAAAAAGCCAGATTGAAATGGGACCTGGAAAGGGATAAGAATACTCGTGTACCAGGAGAAGGAAAAGAAAGACGGGTATTCAGAAAATTATTCGGGCTGATGGCTCAGAAACTGGTTCTATTGCGGAGGTGGCGACGGAGGCTTCTTTATTCTTCTCTAAGTTGTTCAGGGCTGAGCCTATTTCAGTAGATGACGCCTTCCTCGATGTCATCCCCAGCATCATCTCTATGGAGGACAATTCGGATCTTGTTCGTTGTTCGGATAAAGCAGAGTTGTTGGAGATTGTTCGGGGGATGGACCCGGCTAGTGGTGCCGGACCAGATGGATTTTCTAGGAGATTCTTCTCATATTGTTGGGATATTATCGCTGCTGACGTGGAGAAAGCCATTGGTTCTTTTTTCTTGGGTGCACGCCTTCCAGTTTTCATATCGGATACTTTCTTATTTCTTATCCCCAAAGTCGAGCACCCGAGGAATCTTTCAGATTTTTGTCCTATTAGTCTTTGCAATTTCTGTAACAAGATAATTTCCAAGATTATTGCTTGCAGGTTGCGGGAAGTTCTTCCCAAAATTATTTCTCCGGAGCAAAGTGCTTTTGTTAAGGGGAGAGAGATAGTTGACAATATCATCATTGCTCAGGAAATGGTGGCCTCTATGAGGGAATCCAATCATGGTGGTAATGTTGCAATAAAGCTTGACAAGCAGAAGGCCTATGACAGAGTTAATTGGCATTTCCTCCTGCGGGTTCTTCGGAGATTTGGCTTTAATGAGGTTTTCTGTGATCTTATTTATCGTCTCCTGGCGGACACCCAATATGCGGTTCTTCTCAATGGAGCTCCTGCTGATTTTTTTTGGCGTCGAGAGGGATCCGTCAGGGGGACCCTCTCTCCCCGGCTCTCTTTATTATTGCTGCGGAGGTGCTTTCTCGGATCCTCAAGCTTCTTCAAGACTCAAATCGGAGATCTTCATTTCATACTCCGATTGGGGGACCGCGTATCTCGCACTTGGCATATGCGGATGATGTTCTTATATTTACTTCGAAGGATATTGCTGGTTTGCGTGCTCTCCAGCAGGTATTGCATCGTTATGAGGCTGTACCTGGTCAGAAGATTAATTATTTCAAATCTGCCTTTTATACTGTGACCCCATTGGCTGAGGCTCGTGCTCGGACTATTTCTACTCTTTTTGGATTTTGTACCGGTACTTTGCCGTTTTCTTATTTGGGCTGCCCGTTAACGTGCGGGAGACGGAATGCGGGGATGTTTAGCTATTTGGTTGATAAAATTCGATCGAAGCTGACGGGATGGCAGAACAAGATACTCTCTCCTGGAGGTAAGCTGGTCCTTATTAAGAATGTTCTTTCTTCTATCCCTATGTATACATTGACAGCTTGTTGCCCTCCCTGGGCCGTTCTCAGGGCGATTTAGAGAATGTTTGCGGCTTTCTTCTGGGGTAGCAAGGATGGGGTTGCTAAGAGGAGTTGGCTGGCGTGGCGGTTCGTTACTCGGACTAAGTCCGAAGGAGGCCTTGGGATCAAGTGTTTGAATGATATTATGGATGCTTTTTCTATGAAATTATGGTGGAAGTTGCGGCATGGGAAGGGCCTTTGGGTGGAGCTCCTTAAATCAAAATATTTTCGTAAGCGTCATCCATGCGATGCGTTTATGACTTCCAATTGCTCCCACATTTGGCGACGGATTTTACGGGGGAGGCAATTGGCGGAACCGTATATCTCTTTTAGACTTGGACGTGGTGAGGGCTCAGCGAGGTGCGAAGCATAGATTCCGGGGGGTCATCGGTTGAGTAGCGTAGCTATTCCGTCTGTTGAGGGAGTGGCTACTGGGACCAGGCGCGGCACGGGAAGACGGATTCGGGTACGGCGGCGAGCCCAGGCGATGGTGCCTGCCGTCTACGGCCAGGCGGGCCACTCTTCGGCCAACATGGGGGATCGAGTTGAGGGGGAGAGTGCTGACTTGACAGCTTCACAGCGTCAGGTGCTCCCCTCGGGACGGGTTCCGATGGATGGTGGCACCGGGGAGCTTCAAAGGTCAGCCAGATTGGCCGAGAGGAGGGTGCTTCTTCCTCATCGTCCGGTGATTGTGAGGGCTCTATCGGATAGGGGAAGGAAGATCCGAGATTCTTGGACAAGGAATTCTGACGATGGTGGTCCGGTTATCCGATCATTTTGGACAGCCGCTGGGTGGGACTTACCTATGTTCTTGGAGCAGTTTGGGGAAGAGGCAGCGAGGCGGCTCAGAGCAACAAATTTGACTTGTACTTCGGTCCCTGATTCATTGGTCTGGGGTGAGCGGAATGGATCTTTCTCGATGGCGTCGGCATGGAGGTGTTGCCGGATCTCTCACCCTGCATCATCTTTATTTTCTAATATATGGGACAAGTGTATTCCGGCGAAGTGGAGCATTTTGATGTGGCGGGTCTGTCACAACCGGCTACCCACTGATGACAACATTCAAAAGATTGGCTTCCATCTGGCTTCCAGGTGTCATTGCTGTCAGGCTGGGCATGGGGAGACCCTTCAGCATATTTTCTTCCACGGGGATCTTGTTATGACGGTTTGGTCTGTCTTCCGGGGTTTCTTTAAGGCACGGATGTATAGTAATTTTCTTGCCTTTCTTCAAAGGTGGTGGCGGGGCCAGGGCAGTCACCATAGGAAGAACCAGAACAAGCATCGCTACGAAGGGCGTAGTGCTGGTTCTGCTTTCTTGGTTCGGGAGGTGAAGCGACAGTTTTGAAAGTCGCTTTCGGGTTGTCATCATCTTCCGACTATTCCGATTTGGGCTTTAGAGTAGTGCTTTACTAGTTCTTCTTTCTTTATTTTTGTTACCATGAGGTCGGATGTACTCATTACACTTTTTTTTCAATAAAGGTAACGGTTTCATTATATATATATATATATATATATATATATATATATATATATATATATATATATATATATATATGGGAGCGGATCAAAAGCCCCCCTTAGAAAGCCCCCCAAAAAAACTCTCCTCACTCTAATTCGTAATATTAATGTTAATATTAATGTTAATATTAATGTTAATGTTAATATTAATTTTTTTTATATTAATGTTAATGTTAATATTAATATTAATGTTAATGTTAACGTTAATATTAATTTTAATGTTAAGTTTAATGTTAATTTTAGTATTTAATGTTAATATTAACATTAATATTAATATTAACATTAATATTAACATTAATATTACGGATTAGAGTGAGGGGATTTTTGGAGGACTTTCTAAGGGGGGCTTTTGATCCGCTTCATATATATATATATATATATATATATATATATATATATATATATATATATATATATATATATATTTGAAACAATGGGTAATTGTAACGAACTCGCCTCCACTGGGGCTCGAACTCCGACCACTTGGGCCGCATGCATCTCTCTTAACCTATATATATATATATATATATATATATATATATATATATATATGCAAATGACGTCTAACCTAGTGGTTAAGAGAGATGCATGCGGCCCAAGTGGTCGGAGTTCGAGCCCCAGTGGAGGCGAGTTCGTTACAATTACCCATTGTTTCAAATATATATATATATATATATATATATATATATATATATATATATATATATATATATATATATATATATATATATATATACTTTGCATATATAGATTAAGTTATTAGAACATTGATTATAAAAGCCACGTTGACTGTAGCTTTGGTGTTGAACTAGCTATAGTGAAACCTGCTATATATATTATTTGTCTATTTAATCAGTAAATTTTTAGATATTTAAATGCAAAGAACGTGGTAATTTAATGCATTTAGAAGCGACAAGCCTAGCTAGACAAAATTACAAAAATGCAATCCAAAATGATGATAATATAATAACTAGTTTTGATGCAATTTATAGTCAATATTAAAAGTCCTGAGAAGACGTTGGTTTTGCATTCTCCTTCATCGCGCCATGGACCCAAGAATGTTTCCATTTATGGGAAGCTATGGGATATATGATTAGGTTATGGCACGGGCGGAGCCATTGGTAGGGTGGGGTGGGCTCCAGGGACACCCCAATATTTTTATTTAATTTGTGGTCTAAATTTATGTGGGAAAACAATGTCTGTCTTCTCTCTCTCTCTCTCTCTCCTTCCACTAACTCTTTTTTATTATATTCATCACTCTAATAATATAGCAACAACTGCCCTTTGTGAGAGTATATCTGCTGTCCTATTTATCCTGTCCCAATTTTGTCCCCCTCCTTATTACATGTGGACAATGGGAGTAGATAAGTGGATGGTGGGCTACATGTAATAGGGAGGGTGACAGAATTGGTACAGAATAAGTGGGATAGCAGACCTGCTCCGCTCTTTGTCTATCTTAAATATGTCCATTGCGCTCTTTAAGGAGGAGAGGGATTCAGGAAGACACGCTGTGAGGTCTGGTAAATCTTTATTTTCTCTTCTCTTGCTCTATCAAGTTGTAATGCTTTATTAAGTATAGTTTCACTTTGACCGGACTGATCTATAGAACGAACACAGATAAATAGTTTTGTTTTTGTCAGGTTTTCATTTTTTATTATATCGGACATAGTTTTTCATTGGCCAAATATGGTACGGTATGGACACGATGAGATATGTATGGACATGACAATACTGACACAACTTCCATTTTACAAAAAAAAAATGATGTTTTAAGTTCAGCCTAGGGTAAACTAAAATCTTTTCTCCATCCTTGGATTATGGTCAAACAGAAGAGACCAGCAGTCATGTCATATGCCATGTAACAGAAGATGGTATTGTTCAAAAAATTTGGAAGACAAATAACATTTTTGGATTTTTACAGTTGTGCCTCACTCACATTTAATATAGTAATGCAACATGGACCACGGTCTCTAGCCGCAGTCCTGGCCCGCACGTCAGGTGTCGGACTGCCATTGGAGGGGGCTTCGTCTTTTTTGAGCATGGGCTGGTCCGATGTGGTGGGAGAGAGGGACACGTGTTGGCGTGGGTATAGCCGAAAGCTTCTTTAGCATTTCTGCAATTAATAACAACATCGTGGTCATTAAAGGGCTATATATATGGAGTAATGCTATTCGTACTTCCAAATTGTCCCTCCAAACCATCCCTCCTTATATGGCAGCTGACGTGGTATGTTAAATAATATTATGTGTCATCTAACATGGCAGACGATATATAAATTTTAACCCAAAAAGTTAATTACCCAAACTTTTCTATATTAGTTTAATGTTGATGTTAATGTTAATATTAATATTAGTTAATGTTAACATTAATGTTAATATTAATGTTAATGTTAATGTTAACATTAATTTTAATTTTAATTTTAATGTTAATGTTAACATTAATTTGTTGGAATTATTCAATAATTATGGGGCCACATATGTAAAATTAATTGTGTTTGGGCTATCTAAATAATTCAACCAAATTAAAGTGGTCTATTTGAAAAATTGGCTTAAGGGTATAATTGTCATGGAATTAATGTGTAGATACCGGAGATAATTCTAATTTGATGAGGGGCTAAATTAGAAATATCACAACACACATATCTATATATATGTGTATTCATTAAGGTTATGGTCTCCAACTCATACGGCCACAAAGAGAGGGTTTCTCTATTCTCTTCTGTATCCCCATCAACAAACAGAGGAACAAAAATTTCATCTTTGTTATTAAGGGCCGTAGCGGGTTGGAAGATCAAACCCCATAAAGAGATGTTTGCTTCAAGATCAGTCAAGCAAAGACAATGGATTCAGGTACGCTTCCGCAATTAATTTAATTTATGTTCTTCATCTCATGAATCGATAAGGTACAATAAAATTTCTAACAAGTGGTGTCAGAGCCAACCTGTTTGATTTATGAGATCGATGTTTTATAATTTAATTTTTTTGTTGGATTCAGAACCCTAGATCGTTCCATCTAATTTAATTTAGGGTTCCTATTGTGGGTTTCGAATGTTCTGTGTTAATTTGTTATTGTTGATTGTTTCGAGTTTAATCAATAAGCAACAAAGCATATTTAGGATTCATCACCATATGGATTGATTTGTGTTTTTATACGTTGATTGGTTTGAATGTCATGAATAAATCAGCATTTCGGGAATCAATGGGCGAGAGTCCATGGCCATAGGGCAAAGTTTAGCATCCTGGATATAATATTTTGCAAACTTTAGAGAACTTTAATTATTGTCGAGTCGGCCATAGGTTCAATCTTTATTTTGAACCATCCTGGATATAATATTTTGCAAAGGCATTAGGTTACAAGGCTATATTCATGCATATCGAAATCAGATGATTTTTCAATACATTCTATTAGAAACTAATAATTTCAACAATATCAAAAATAACAGTTCTCCGCTAGGGAAGTGGAACACCATTTGTGGTCAATTTTTCATTAGTGGGTGCTAATATATGCTCTCTTTTTTCTTGTTGCTTTGGGAACTTATGTATGACCTGTTACAATTTGTACTCTTCCTATCATTGAACTCAAATGAGTGCTATATCCTATTGTCCTTAAGGCTTCGAGCAGTAAGAATCAGCATTATTGTTCTTTTTGTTGGTGGCACGGTTCACCATCTGTTTCTAGAAAATGATTGGGCATTGTGCTCTCTCAGGTGAAGTGCTCTCTTTTCAATCTTTGAATTATCGTCATTGCAATCCAGTAACATGTTTATGATTAGATTAATATCTTTTGGACATAATTACATGATTCGGTCAATGAAAACTGTTAGATTATTTTTATTTTGTCTTTAGTAGATCAATTTTGGTATAATATTTATAGATTATTTGATGTAATATGTTAATGCATATATTTGGTCTTCTATAGATTATTCTATTTAAAGTAATCCTTATGCATTATTTGATATTATATTTGGATGCATATCCTCCGCAGATTATTTCATGAATTTTGTTATAGTGATAATATCCAATTTTGTCAAATTGAAATTCATGATTATGCTTTTGATTACTTTATTTGAGTAATAATCTTATGAATATGCATGTACATAAGGATTTATGATTATTTAATTTAAATAAGCATAAAGGTTTGGACACAATTCAGTTTTGTAAAATTTAGTCAACATTCAAATTTTTGGTACCTTTTATGACTAACAATAGTTGTCCAATATTCTAAGTAGACTCATTGAAACAAGATGTCGCCAAAGTGGCATCTCTTGCGTAGATGGTCTATGAGGGATGTTGGATGTTTGTGTGTGTATATTCATGCGGGTATTAGCGGCCCAAAGGAAGGTTAATACTTGGCCGAATTGTACTTATACTTGTGATGATAAATGTGTGACAATTATACGGTTTACATGTGAATAATAACCCGATCCAAAGATAGGCTTACTATTTGACATGACTTATTGTCAACATTTGATCACTACACCAAGAGTACCATTTGCAGTTAATATCACTGTCCAAAGACTTGATATTAATGATGCACTAGGTATCTTGAGATGGAATTCACCATTATTTGAATTTGTTTGACTATCTTTTATTCTTTGGTTATTAATAAGAGCATATTTGTTTATTTATTTTTTGTTCTCTTTTCAGCTAGTGTTGCTACAATATCTGCTAATCTGAACTCAATTTCAATGCTTAACGGGACAAACTTTAAGGACTGGAAAGAGAACATATATATTGTTCTCGGCTGCATGGATCTAGACCTTGCACTTAGGATTGAGCGTCCCACTACTCCTAAGGATGACAGTTCATCTGGTGACAGAGCGAACTTCGAGAAGTGGGAACGCTCAAACCACATGAGTCTAATGATCATAAAGCACGGTATTCCAGAGGCATTCAGGGGTGCAGTATCTGATGAGGTTACTAATGCCAAACAATTCCTTGCTGAAATCGAGAAGCGATTTGCAAAGAATGATAAGGCGGAAACAAGCACACTTTTGTTGCGCTTGATTACCATGAAGTATAAAGGTAAAGGTAACATAAGGGAGTACATCATGGAGATGTCTCATATTGCTTCAAAACTTAAGGCACTTAAGCTCGACTTGTCAGATGACTTACTCGTTTATTTGGTATTGCTCTCACTTCCTACACAGTACTATCAGTTCAAGGTCAGTTACAACTGTCAAAAGGAAAAATGAACTCTAAATGAGCTCATTTCATACTGTGTACAAGAAGAAGAGAAATTGAAGCAAGATAAAATTGAAAGTGCTAATTTGGCTACCACCCCTAAAGACAAGTATAAAGGCACTAAAGAATACAGAAGCTACTAAGGGTCCAGTGCAAAAGAAACAACAAACTGAGGCTAATGGTTGTTTCTTTTATGGCAAGCCGGGACACGTAAAGAAGGAATGTACAAAGTACCACGCATGTCGTGTAAAGAAAGGTACATTTCTTAATTTGGTATGATGTTAATTTAGCTTCAGTATCAAGAAACACATGGTGATTAGATTTTGGTACAACTACTCACATCAGTATTTCTATGCAGGGTTGCCAGATCTACCGAAAGTCAATTGATGGTGAAAGACACATCTATGTGGGAGATGGCAAGTCGGTAGAAATGGATGCAATAGGACAAATTTTGGATATTAGTTATTATTGAATTTAATAGACAATTTTATCTAAAGCTTTTATTGTACCGTCTTTTAGACGAAATTTAGTTTCAGTTTTCTTGTTTGACAATCTTATTTATCATTGTTCATTTGGGAACAATAAAGTTTGATCTATCTTTAAATTCAAAATAATGTTGGTATTATTTTTTTAAAATGTTCGTGACATGCTATTATCACTTGAAACTATTGCGTCCTATAAAGAAATCTTGCATATGGAACAACGTGGTACTAAACACAAAAATAAAGAATTTTTTTTGGACGAGAATTGTAATATTTTTTGAGGATGTTGAGTTTGGGGGAGAAATAAAGTCAATGACATTGTCTTTGAGGAGGAATCGATTGCGATTCCTACTATTACTTTTGATGATGTGCAAGATTCTGCATCTGTCATTGATCAAGAAGTGAATTCAGAGCCTCAATAAGACAATGTCGAATTACCTCTATAAGTCGATGTTGAGCTACCTCAACAAGACAACATAAAGGCACCCCCATTCAAGATAAGGTAATTGTTTCTGAGGAACAAACTCAACAACCTCAAGAGAAGAGGAAGGGATTGTTTATTAAATAGACTTTCTCTTCGGTTTCTTTGAAAGACTTTTAAACCAATCATAGTACTTGTTGTATATTTTAATATTGAGCTACATCAAATGGATGTCAAAACTGTATTTCTCAATGGTAATAATTTATATGGTGCAACCAGAAAACTTTGTGTCATAAGATCCAAAGAATATGGTTCGCAAACTGACAGAATCTATTTATGGACTCAAGCAGGCTTCTCGTCAAAGACACTTTGAGTTTTAACAAGTAACTATCTCGTTTGGTTTTGAGATGAACATTGTTGAAGATTGTGTGTATTACAAGTTCAGTGGGAGTAGAAATAACTTTCTGATTTTGTACATTGATTGAAGTATTTAATGCAAACCAGGTGACACATCTAGTTAAAGGAGACAAATTCGGTCTCAAATAAGTGCCCTAAGGTTAGCCTTAATTAAAATTAAGAAAATACAATAGATTTTTCCTTCATGATCAGTTGTAGGGAGTCTAATGTATGCACAAGTATATACGCGTCAAGATATTGCGTACATATTCGGATGTTAGGCAGATATTTTAGCATATATGGATGGATCATTGGGTAGCAGCCAAACTACTTAAGTAATTAATAGAGAACAAGAAATTATATGCTCTTTGTAGGAGATGGAATAATTCTGGACATCATAAGGTATTCTGACTCCGATTTTGTTGGATGCTAACACAGCAGTAGATCCACTTCAGGTTATGCTGACTAATAGAGATATATTTTGGATGAGTGTCAAACATGCACTCATAATTCCTTCCATTATGAAAGCAAGGTTTATAACATGCTGTGGGATATCTATTCAGGAAATATGGTTGCGAAATTGTCATAAGGCTGCGCCTACAGTACGGTGTTGAAAGACCACATGAAATTATGATGTGACAATAAATCAGCAGTACTGTATTCCAATAACAACAGAAACTTATATAAGTCAAAGGATATTGACATAAAGTTTCAAGTTGTGAAGGAAAGAATTCAGAATGGTTATAGTTGTAGCGCCCCGCTTTCGATAAGCGACGGAACTTCATAATATGCTAGCGCCGAGTCAGATCGGTCGGGAATTTAGATGGCCATCTGACTCGATCGCTAAGCTTGGTAAACGATAACGCTTTGTGGCATCGATTCAAATCGATTTGGACGGAATTTATGAGAATTGATCCAACTAATGGAACGACTTCTGTTGGAATAAGTCCTAGATACAGCGGGCTGCGTCTCAGCGAGTGAGCTCTCTATAAGAGTCCCTTCGACGGGACCGGACCACTGTATGGTTTTCTTGGAGCTTTGTCGCTGGGCTTGATGAAGTGCTTTCGCGTCGTTTTCATGGATGCAATTACAATTTTGATGCAAGGGAAAAAGAAGGAATTCTAACAAAGCGTTGGTGCCATTGCAGGAGCTCGCGTAACTAAGGATTAACGTTGCGTAGCGCTTGGACGATCGGCATGAAGCAGAGTAATCGGTGGGTGATTCGACCCTTCTTTTCTACTCTGTCCCGCAAACTTATTCCTTGCTTCAAATTCATTCAAATCGAACGATGCCAAGTTAATTGCATGCAAATCCACTAAGTCAAGAACTCGAGAAAAACGTATCGATTTTGAGTAATCTACTCGAAAAAATACAAGTTTCTCACATAACTGGAAAATTTTAAGGTTATAGTAAAAAGATAGATTATTTCATCTGCTGCAAAATATTATGAAACGTCGATCATGGATTATGATGCCTCGGACAATTTGGTGTCCACGGGACGCTAAATCGGTGTACGGCTTTGGGGAAAATGAATCGTTGCATGAGTTGCGAGAAATGATAATGCCATTCGATACTACCCACGCTATACGAAACTGGTTGCATATATTAAACTGTTCGCACATAGGCATGGTCATGGACAGCTTGTGCACAAGTTCGTTTTTCTCGAAACGATATCCGGGGCATCGAAACCGATTCGTCCTAGGGAGAATAATTCATCGTGCTTCGGCGCGAGGCATGCGGGACCTTCAGTAAGGCTTACAACCTAGGCTGAAAGGGTAGCGTCGCATGCCAACTTCGATTAAGTCCCTAGTGGTGCATAGCACCAATGACCGTATATAAGATAGTTGCATGCTCACCTATTGTCTTATGCAGGGTAAATATTATCTCTGTTTTCATGCAGGGACGAGCACGGCCGTGGTAAGAAATATGATAAACTGCGAAGTTATACTGTATGCTTTATTACTCAAAGACGGCTATCGAATATGAACTGAATTCATTTAGTTCTAATAGAAAGACAACTCTAAAGCATGCCTACCCTAACAATCAGAGTCGGTTTAGACGAGTTAGTTCGTCTCGTCCACTTAGCAAGTGTGCTAATCCCCTCCCCCAATTTCCCCAGGTGCGGCTGGCGCTCCAACCTAAAACGAAGCTGAAGTGCGGAGAGGCGTTTTGAAGCTCTTCCTATATTGAAGTATTTTGAAGCCAATTCAAGTCGACGGCTTATGTATAAAGGGACGAATATATGGGACGGCAAGCGTAGCTCAGGCAACTTGTCGAATGTATTTTCTTTCTGTTTTCAATCAATGTAGCCGCAACGGCATCCAATGTAATTACGACTTGCACTTCGTTGCAAGCTATGAATAAAAAGCATTTATATCTTCCTATACTGCATCTTAAATTCTGATGTAATTTGTGAAGTTTCAACTTGGCGTATTTATATCAAATGCAACGTAACGTTCTGCCTTGTACGAGTGCAATTCCAGACTCGTACGGCATCACGCCTTAGCGAGGACGATCGAATCGGCAAAAATTTACATCGGGGACGAACGTTGCCGACTCGGGGCGTGACAATAGTGTTCATATAGCACATTAGGACAAACTCCATGTTAGCGGATCTGCTCACAAAAGCATTATCACCTATGGTCTTTCATGAGCATACTGCTCATATGGGTGTTAATTAAGAATATGGCAATATAGCGGGAGTTTGTATTTTATGTATTTGGGTGCTATTTGGTTTTGGACACATTTATGTATTAAAGTATTTTGGATATTTATCTGATCAGATATATGAAAATTCAGTTCATTCTGTTTTCATTATGTTAAAGTATTGATCTCATTAAAGTTAAGGAGGACCAGTTGGAAATAGACATGTATTGATCACATTGCGTGTAACTTTAATGCTACGCATCCATGAGTGATCTATGTCGTTTAGCTATATTGGTATATGTGACCATTGATGGTTTAGTTACGCTATATATGACGAAGGCCGCTTTGATTCTATATTGATATGGTTAATGGACGAGATTGTCCGGATATACCTTAAGGATTAAGATAGCAATTTATGAGCTCACTAAGGTTAACACAATTATAAGGTTACATATGTGGCCCAGTAGGAGATTGTTGGAATTATTCAATAATTATTGGGCCACACATGAAAAATTAATTGTGTTTGGGCTATCTAAATAATTAAGCCAAATTAAAGTGGTCTATTTGGAAAATTGGCTTAAGGGTATCATTGTCATGGAATTAATGTGTAGATACCGAAGATAATTCTAATTTGATGAGGGGTCAAATTAGAAATATCACAACACACATATCTATATATATGTGTATTCATTAGGTTTATGGTCCCCAACTCATACGGCCACAAAGAGAGGGTTTCTCTATTCTCTTCTGTATCCCCATCAACAAAGAGAGGAACAAAGATTTTATCTTTGTTATTAAGGACAGTAGCGGATTGAAAGATCAAACCCCATAAAGAGACGTTTGCTTCAAGATCTGTCAAGCAAAGACAATGGATTCAGGTACGCTTCCGTAATCAATTTAATTTATGTTCTTCATCTCATGAATCGACAGGGTACAATAAAATTTCTAACATAATTTAATTTTAATACTAATTTTAATTTTAAAATTTATCGTGTCAGATGCCACGTAAGAAAGAACGGTTCAGAGGGACATTTTAGAGGGATATATAGCATAATTCATATATATGGCTCTCTCTAGGAAAATGATACAAACCCTTGATTGCTTGTCCCATGAACTAAACATTCACGTTTCCATAATAGTTGAACTTAACGCGAGTCTACGCGTAGAGGTGTCAACGGATGCTTATCGGTACGGACATGGTAATATCCGTATCTGTATCCGAATTTTTTTTGTAATATCCGAATCTGATCCGATATCCGAACATATGTCTCTTTTGATACTCCAAATTTGTATCCGTCTAGTTTAACGGATATCGGATAATATCCGATTCAATTAGCTAAAAAATTTGAATGCTAGTATTCGAATATCCGAAATCCAAAATATTAAAAATTTAGTTATTATCCGAATATCTGAAATCCAAATATTAAAAATTTAGTTATTATCCGAATATTCGAAAACCAAATTCAATTTCTCTACATATTTGAGTCCTTTCTTCTTCTGTTGTAAATTATAATTAATATATTACTATTATATATAAATTATATTATAATTAATTTATGTAAATTTCAGTTGAGAATAAAATACTTTAATCTTCTCTATTAATTAATATATATTACATATATATTATACTATAATATATATAAAATTCGGATATCCGAATTCGATATCCGAATCTGATATCCGAAATTTGCAATTTAGAGTCGAATCGGATATAAACGGGTTCGAATATCTTAATATCCGAATTCGTATCCGAAAAACGATAATATCCAAAAAATATTCGGATATTCGAATCCGATATCCAAAATTTCGAAAAATACCCGAAAGATCGGATACGGAATCAGATCGAATTCGAATTTTCAACTATCCATTGACAGTCTATCTGCGCGCATCTACAAGCAGCAATTTTTTATCCCAATTTCCCAAGAAAAAACAAAAGTCCTTTTGAATCTTATCAATCCTTCTCACTTCCATTCTCAAAGGTCATCGATCCAAAATAGGTCAAAGAAAAATAGTCTTTCTTACGGTACCATTAGAATTAAGCATTTGCTGCGGAAATCATGAATAAAATTAGTTATCCTCTTTAATTTCCAAACATCAATAATTCAGTTTTGCCATAGTTTAACCTTCGAACCGAAAGCAAATTGAAACACAAACATAATAAATTTTTAAGGAGTGCAATTTGATTAAAAAATATCTGACAAAAGAAAAGGGGATAATAATATTATCTGATCTGTGTCTAATGTAATAAGTTACGGAGTTGCTAAGTTGTTCGTAGTTTGTAACGGCGGACGTGACCGTCAGTTGACGTGGCGGTCGGCAATTGACCCACCGATCCGGGTAGGACCTGGAGATAGAGATGCAATGGATGGCCGCCACGTCGGTTGGCGGATCATGTCCACGGCTACAAACTGCAGACAAAATATCATTTTCGAATAAGTTAAAAATTAGACCTTAACCCCAAAGAATGTCTCCTATATATAATTAAACCACTGAAAATACTATTATATACATTAACCTAGCTAGCTAGCTAGCTAATAATGAACAATTTTGTTTGCTCAAAGAACATATATATATTTGCATCTTCTTCTTCGATCGCCAGTGAGCTAGTACTGCTGTAGTCCTTGTAGCAAGCTAGCTAAGCTAGCTGTACTCCTCTCCTTCTTCTTCTGCTATACTCTTCATCGGTACTATTCGTCTGGAGCTGCTGGAGGAGGAGCGTTGCTGCTGCTGGAGGTTCGGCAACCAAGCACTTTGCTGCTGCGCAAATCGCTTCAGTTCCTTCTTCGTCATCCTGATCTTTATCGTTACGGCTTCGCCTTTCTTCACGTCGCTGCTTTCGCACTGCTTCAAACTTTTTCTTCTCCTTCATCGTCGTCGTCAGCCCACATTCTCTCCGGCACAAGGCAGTTCCCCATGATCAATATATATATATATATATATATATATATATATATATATATATATATATATATACTCGAGATGAATATATACTTTCCTTGAGGAATATATATTTGATTTGAGCTAGCTCGATCGATCAAGCTGATAATTAAGTTAGTTAGTATATATTGAGAGAGAAAAAAAAAAAACTAAGAAGTGTTTATATAGTGGAGAAGAAGGAGTACGTGGATTGGGTTTTGAATGTGGAATGGAAAATCTTTTTGGTAGGCTATAGGTGACCATGACCAAGAAAGTATTGAAGAGCTATAGAGAGAAATGCATGGTCAGACTGACATATCCTTCTTTCCTTGCCATACTTATAACATGTGACATACGTGCATGCATGCACTGCATGGATATTGCATTAGCCCCAACGTTGCATGAATTAATTAATTAAATATATACACACACACACAAGAGAGTAGTAATTAGATTAGATGTATGAGAAGAGCTCATGAATGAATATATGTTGATTAGGACATTAATCTTAGTTAGTTCGTCTTAAGAGACCTACCATAAAGAAGAGGGGCGTTGCAAATTTTGAACAAAGACCAGCTGGTCATTGTCTTGAAGTACATTCTTGATCATTCCTAAAAGTTGGGGGAATTTATAATTAATTAATCCCATATCTTTCAAAGATGTGGATTAGACATGAAACACTGAGCACACAACGTTGTAGACATGCAAAGACCCTGGACTTGTCCTGAGATAAGTCTGACAAGTCTTCAGGTTTACACAACCTCATCTGCATAGGACAACTTTCAGGCTCGACATGATTCTAACAGACGTCGGGATCGCAGATGACCCTCTAGAACTGGTCCACAGTAAAGATGAGACAACCAAAATTAGTTCTGGATAGGACAACCAAACTCTGTGGGCCGGCCTGCATAGATCGACAGCTATTTTGTCCTGAGTGTATTTTCCAAGTACTATCCTGATCGTGTCGTGTCCGGTGTGTCAAGCTAGTACATGTCATGCACGGGTTTCAGAGCATTTTCGCACATCACGAGGCTTTAATATATGTCGCATAGCAGACTGTTGCATACTTCATGGAAACATATGGAGATGCTTTTGTTGTCTCTTTCATTCCTCTCAATATTTCTCCTTGACTGGCGTACGTGTCATTCTAGAAGGACACGAATTCAACGATTTCATTCTAATAAACCCTCTGAACAGAAGAATGCAATGAAATTAAGCAAGCCCTATTTGATATAGACATGTGTCCACATGGATTCTCATTTCTCAAGCTACTTTTTGTCAAGAATTATGGAACCTAATGGAAGGGATCCTTTTAATTTTTTTTATTTTTTTTTCCCTTCCAACTCATATCCGTAGATAAACCATGATCAATTTACGGGTTTGAAGATCTTTGGAAAGCAGTAAAACTCAAAGAACCAAGTTAATCCACGCAGGGGCGGATCCAGAAACTGAAACTGGAATAGACTACAGCAGATTCAGGTGGACTAGAGCTGGGATAACATATATAAAAAAAATGAAAAATGAAAAAAAAAAACATATGAAAAAAAAGAGAATTTGTTTTTTGGGGTGGGTTGGAGCCCAGTACCCCACCAATAGTCTGGATCCGTCCTTGAATCTACGAGCTATAATATTGAACTTTAGACCGATATAGCTCAAACAAGAAATTGCTTATTAAGTCCTAAAGCTATATTATCATCTCTCTATGCATCATCTTTCCACTTTTTATTCCTTGCAGAAGCAAACTTTGTAATTACCTCCTTTTCGAATCTTAGTCTTGGATGCACAACCGGGATGCGAGATACAATCCAATAATTTTCACTTTAACTCATATATATTCGTATATGAGTCCGAGCGATTAAGAAAATATTCAATATATTGTCATCTCAATTCATTTTACCACCAAACTAAACCAACACGTTCATCCACACAACTACTAGGTACCAATCACACGTGTCATGCCCATCTTGGATCCGACCGCTAGACCTACCTTTGAATCCAATCTGTATAGTATCTCAAACACTAGTGCAACCCCAAACAACCTTATGGGGCTCCACCACAGGAGCAAATTCGTATAATATATGTACTTTATAAGTCCTTGTTCCGAACCACCTTATGGATACAACTAAGAAGGTAACTTGAATCTGATTATACGTATCATGAACGTTCAGCATAATAATATGTCATGAAGTAACTACACAACACCCAATCCATTCCAATCTTGAAGTAACTAGAGCATCCGGCCCAGTCCAATAGCGAACTAGAATTAAGAACAATCACAAATACAAGATTTAATATGAACGTATGTAGAAAAAATAATTTATTATTTATGAGAGTGTATGTTACAATTACAAAAGATGAAGTCATAAGTGATCATAGCTACCAGGACTTGGAATATTTACAGAACGCATGTTTTTTAAGCTGAAATTTCTCAAAACTTAGCATTGAGCATGAGAAATAGTGTTAGATAAAAAAATATACCTTGATTCCTGTAAACAATATAACAAAAGATTAGAGTTACCGGTCTACGGGGAAGTCATGCACGAAGCATTGCCCTAAGAGAATATTCGAGGTCTATGTGCAGACTTCATCTCGAATCCTCCTAGTGGTAAAACCCCCTTGCTACCGGCTTCCCATTGTTGCACACAACTCCGGGAGAATGACCCTGACTTAGCTCTTGCCCAGAGTAGAAACGATTGGAATAGAAATGAAAGGAGGTAGGAGGATGAAAAAATTAAGAACTTTGTTAGTCATTTTTCTATATCTCTATCTCTTCTATAGAGCAACCATGATAGATATATATACATCTAGAGGAAACCATACCCAAAGCCAACTAATAAAACCATTTAAAATTATTGAATAGGCTAATAATTAGCCGTTACAAAAAACTAAAGAGGGTAAGGGTTAATAGGATTTAATAGGCTAATAAATCTAGTCATATTCAACAACAAATAATAGTCATTTAACATGAATATAATGACTAGTTAAGTAGCCAATGAATTGAGTAAAAATAAGGTTAGGAGGAAATTTAATTTTTCGACATACCATACAACAATCCCCCCCCCCCCCCCCCCCCCCCAAAAAAAATCAAATTTTTGAAAACAGAGATAACATAATTCAAAAGAATAGAAGTAGAGAATTTCTGGACAATTATATACTATGCATAGATGAGATGGACTACAACCTTGAATCTCACGTAGTGACTATTGTCTTTGTCTGAAGAAGTGCTTGATGGATTATGCCTTGAATCAGACTTCTTGAACTAGACTCAGAAAATAACACACATAGTACGCTAGAGGTCCTTGGGTCTATCGGGTGGCACGTTTTATTGGCCATGCGCACTTTTCCACATTCATGAGAGTTGTCTAGGATCGTCCTGTCCTATAGTCGCGGCCTTCACGACCTCTCACATAGGTAAGTCCTCTAAGGGTTGGTGATTGGAGTCAACCCTGCATAATCATGCTTGGACCTATTAAGAGTTTTAAAACTCATCCTAACCAAATCACACCAGAACACTGTCACCATAGGGATGGGGAATCATTGTACACATGTACAGCCACTTGGGCATTATTTTAATGAGATTTTAATCTCGAATCAGTGTTCCATAAAGTCACCTTAGTCCAGCTTGTTTCTACCCATTGAACCGGCTTCTTGGGATCTCCAGTCAGACTCGGTTGGGTTGCCACTGCTGGTGACTTACTTATGGGCTTAATCCCACCCCCTTCGATGATTCTAGGATTAAATTCCTAGATAAACTCTTCGTCAAGAGTAAACAGACTCTTCGTCAAGAGATCTGTAAAGTTCTTTTATGACTTTATAGTCAAGAACTATATTATTTTTTTATTTTAGAGCTCTTTTAATGTCTTGAAATGCAGCTGCAGGTACCTGTTCATCTTAGAAATCACAAGATCATGCTTTTAGCATAATTTAAAACATATATAGAAATATGATGATCATATAAAGTATAAAAAGTCTGAGTCATACAACTTCAGTACAAGATGTAACTGAAACATTCCTAAGTATATAATACTCTTTAGCTATGCTTCTTACATAAACTAAAGAGATAAAAACTCCTCATAGAGAAAAAATTATCTATAAATGGATTAGATGTCATATGAGCCAGCTACCCAATTGTATTAAAATGATTTTCTATGACATAAGAGTATCTAATATGATACAATTTTATAGTCTAGAATATCCTTAAAAATATATATTCTTGAACTGATTTGACTGATTTAGTTATTTTCTAAATCAGATTTGGTGACATCACAATTATTTAACAAATATGTGATTTCACTAATTGTTGATATAGACATTAGGATGGTGAGCAAAAATTTATCTGACTCTATCATGACTTAAAGTAAGATACAATAACTTTCAGCATTGGCTCCAAAGATTTACCTTTACAAGTCATTTTTACAAAATGACAGTCTAAAGTGATGGAAAAATAGTTTAAGTGATTTTGCTAATTGACCTTATCAAATCTTTATTTTATCAAGTTTTGATCAACTTGGGTTAGCTGTAGGGGCCGATTTCCAGCTAGCGGAGGTCCACAGGGGGACGATTAAATACCGTGTCGCTTAGGGCTATTTACGCCCGGTTGACAGAAGGACCCTTTCGGCTTGTACCCAAATTAATCTCAACTTTTAAAAACTTAGATTCAAAGGAATTTGCAATTTCATTAACTATTTTCTAGTGACTAATTGTCTGAATGAATCAAAGAATTATAGTGTCACAAAATATAAACAAAACAAAGTTTGTCTAAATATTGTGACTGAACAATATTGTGATTTCTTTTGAACTAAAAATTCTAATATTGTGATAATATAACCATTTAAGGTTTAAATATTCAAACCAATTAAGAAAAACAATATCATTCAACATCTTCATAATCTATATACATAAACCAAGAAAGTTGGCTCACACGCTCGACAAATCAAAATGAATAAAATATGTAGGTAAATATGAATATTACCTACCAAAATGATCGGAGCACGAATGTCGATATTAGATATGTCTCATAATTTTGTCATTCTAGAGTACAAAATGTTCCTTTCTAAACATACACATGGTTATAAAATTATCAAGAAGTTAGATCAAATGATCATTGTCTTTAACCAAAAATTTGATGGATGCAACAAAAAATAGTAAAGCATCCTTCTTGGATGATATGGACAACAAGGACATCAAATGATTGCAATATAGTTGGAACAATAGTAGATATAGAGTTTTCACTTAAATAAATTTTTAAAACAAAACTTTCTTATTAGAAAGCATAAAAGACATATACTAGGTATATAATCATGTTCCGGCGATGCACTTGGCACACCAGCTAGATACTGGCATCACGAGCATATGAATAATTATACTGATCTTTCAAGTTCAGAATAATAGAGCAAAGAATTTTTTTTAATTACTTAACTTCATCTTTAGCATGTTTTTTTTTAACATGTCACAATCTCTAATGCTTCGTTGCGGACAATATGTTCTTTCTGAAAAATTAAAATCTCTAATATTTTGGTCAAAAAAATGTTAGTTTGCATATTAATAAGAAATATAATTTCAAACGATGCATAACTTGTTTATTCAGGCACACCAATATATGTTGTCTATGAATTTTAACAGTAAAGTAATTCAACAACATTTAACAAGAAAATTAAATATTTTCTAATGAATCAAATATTTTTAAACATATGTTTAACATAATAATATTCAAATTCTTGCACAAATATTTAACAAAATATTATTATAAAGTTACTAAACGGAAAGATGATAAATATTTCATGGAAGAAAAAAAAAAGTTATAATAGTCAAGACAATTTTTTTTTTCTATTCAACAAAAAATATATATTATATATATATATATATATATATATATATATATATATATATATATATATATATATATATATATATATATATATATATATAAAGAATCAACCAAAATATGATTTAGAGTTGATATCCTAAAACAATTTCACTTAAGGAAACTATGTTCTAGTCCAATTAGGGATAAAATATAATTTATATCCGCAAGTGACAACAGCCTAAAGTGGCAGTCTAACATCCTTTTGGAAACATGTAGTCTATCTCAAATATTAGACCCAGAGCACCCCTCGTTTTATTTAGAACATGTCTAGATCAAGTCTTTTACCATGTAATTAGAAAGGAGAAAAGGAATCAAGTTAGACAGAGAGAAATGCAATTCAATTAATCAAGATTGTCATTAATGATATATATGAGACGCAACCAATTTTATTTTAACATCAAACACAATTTATGGCCGTGCATTCTCCTTTGTTCAAACTTTCTAAAACTTATGATCTTTATACAAGCCAAACCGAAAGCAAAAACAAGTTCCAATGCTAAAATGTATAAAATGTAGACTAGTAATTTATACAACATTTTCAACGCATTGAAAACCAAAAAAGAAAGTGTAACAATAACTTATGGACACAACCAACTAATAATATTTCTATTGTAAAGAACAATAACTTATGGACACAACCAACTAATAATATTTCTATTGTAAAGAATAGAATAGCTACTTTTTTTTTCATATTCATAAGGATGTAGCTTTGATACATATTTTAAATTAATTTAATGCCACCATGATTTGTGTCTTGTTTGAAGAATCAGAATGATGCATGTGTTTCATCCAAAAGGAAAAAATATGGATAAAAAAAAAATAACATCCACAACATGGATGACAACATGTATCATTTGAAGTTTTCAGGTTGTGCATATGCATGAATAAAAATAAATAAATAAATAACAAGCATAATTTACAACTATAAGCCAATAAGCATATTATTTGGAGCTTTCTAACGATATTATATTCTATAAGACTGTTAAAGAATTATCATTGATTAAAGGAAGTCATTACATATGACTGAATAATACCAATGATAAAAGCATAATTATCAATAATTATGATAAATTAGACATCTTATGTATCAGAGAACATGTCAATATGTTATATACTTAAGAAAATATGTTTGTTCAAGATTGTGCTATCAAATTTTGCTGACAAACGTATATACTAGCAATTTGATGTAAACAATAACACAAAGAGCATGTCAAGCCAAACAAAAAGGTGACAAGTTATGAAACCAAAGAAGAAATAAACAACACATGTAGCAAATGCTTTCTTTTAATTCTTTCTTTCTCTGCTCTGTACGTTTATGATTTTTATGGTCATAGCTCATGAAATAAGCCTATGTGAGCTAAAAAGACAAATTATAGACATGTACAAATTTATTCTCCGTTACGTGGGCATCTATAAGTGTTAGATCTGCTACAAATTTAGATGTAATCATTATGAAAAAACTAAAACCAATTTTAAGGACATATGGATACTGAATTATGAGACAAATTCATGAACTAGAAATTTGCATGGACATAATTTTATATGTATTTCAGGGGAGCTAAGGCACCAGTCGAAAATAAAATGACATTTGTTTTATTTTCTAATGATAAAGTGTTTTCTTATGCATATAATTCTAAGTGCATATATAGTCATTGATGTTTAATGACATACATGATAACACTGAATCAAGCTAGAGAAAAGAGTATGTTGGAAAAAAGAAAAAGAAAAAAAACACATACCGAGTTTCAAGAAACCAAAGATGATTGTAGAATACTTCAAATTCCATTTCCAATTGACGCTATAATCAAATGTGCATATTCTTCATGAATGCTTATAGGTTTGTATGTAGTGTTGTATGATATGTCGAAAAAATCAAATTTCCTCCTAACCTTATTTTACTCAATTCATTGGCTACTTAACTAGTCATTATATTCATGTTAAATGACTATTATTTGTTGTTGAATATGACTAGATTTATTAGCCTATTAAATCCTATTAACCCTTACCCTATTTAGTTTTTTGTAATGGCTAATTTATTAGCCTATTCAATAATTTTAAATGGTTTTTATTAGTTGGCTTTGGGTATGGTTTCCTCTAGATGTATATATATCTATCATGGTTGCTCTATAGAAGAGATAGAGATATAGAAAAATGACTAACAAAGTTCTTAATTTTTTCATCCTCCTACCTCCTTTCATTTCTATTCCAATCGTTTCTACTCTGGGCAAGAGCTAAGTCAGGGTCATTCTTCCGGAGTTGTGTGCAACAATGGGAAGCCGGTAGCAAGAGGGTTTTACCACTAGGAGGATTCGAGAGGAAGTCTGCACATAGACCTCGAATATTCTCTTAGGGCAATGCTTCGTGCATGACTTCCCCGTAGATCGGTAACTCTAATCTTTTGTTATATTGTTTACAGGAATCAAGGTATATTTTTTATCTAACAATCTAAGAGAATACTCGTGTGGTTATTTTATATGACTTGTTTAATATTATTTTATATGTCTTGTTTAACGTTAAAATAACTATTGAAATGATACATGTTATATTTTAATTTAATCATACCGATGTTGGATACTTTCATCTTGTTGTGGACGTTTCTTATTACATGCAATTTTACATACTGTCATCCATAAATATTTGGTTAAGGTACTTGTATAGTTATTTTATTTAGACTACTGGATTCCATCTGCAAGAAAATTTTTTCTTTTGAAACTTCTGGGCAACAATTTAGCCTGCTCCTGGAAATAAATAGTCTATGGACGGATTACTTCATTAGTAAAAAGTTTGTAAATACAAAAGTTGTAGTCATGCTTGGGTGATTTATGATAAATTAGTAACGCTACATACAACTTTCTTGGTAGGTAATATTCATATTTACCTACATATTTTATTCATTTTGATTTGTCGAGCGTGTGAACCAACTTTCTTGGTTTATGTATATATATTATGAAGATGTTGAATGATATTGTTTTTCTTGATTGGTTTGAATATTTAAACCTTAAATGGTTATATTATCACAATATTAGAATTTCTAGTTCAAAAGAAATCACAATATTGTTCAGTCACAATATTTAGACAAACTTTGTTTTGTTTATATTTCGTGACACTATAATTCTTTGATTCATTTAGACAATTAGTCACTAGAAAATAGTTAGTGAAATTGCAAATTCCTTTGAAGCTAAGTTTTTAAAAGTTGAGATTAATTTGGGTACAAGCCGAAAGGGTCCTTCTGTCAACCGGGCGTAAATAGCCCTAAGCGACACGGTATTTAATCGTCCCCCTGTGGACCTCCGCTAGCTGGGAATCGGCCCCTACAGCTAACCCAAGTTGATCAAAACTTGATAAAATAAAGATTTGATAAGGTCAATTAGCAAAATCACTTAAACTATTTTTCCATCACTTTGGACTGCCATTTTGTAAAAATGACTTATAAAGGTAAATCTTTGGAGCCAATGCTGAAAGTTATTGTATCTTACTTTAAGTCATGATAGAGTCAGATGAATTTTTGCTCACCATCCTAATGTCTATATCAACAATTAGTGAAATCACATATTTGTTAAATAATTGTGATGTCACCAAATCTGATTTAGAAAATAACTAAATCAGTCAAATCAGTTCAAGAATATATATTTTTAAGGATATTCTAGACTATAAAATTGTATCGTATTAGATACTCTTATGTCATAGAAAATCATTTTAATACAATTGGGTAGCTGATATGACATCTAATCCATTTATGGATAATTTTTTCTCTATGAGGAGTTTTTATCTCTTTAGTTTATGTAAGAAGCATAGCTAAAGAGTATTATATACTTCGGAATGTTTCAGTTACATCTTGTAGTGAAGTTGTACTCAGACTTTTTATACTTTATATGATCAGTATATTTCTATATATGTTTTAAATTATGCTAAAAGCACGATCTTGTGATTTCTAAGATGAACAGGTACCTGCAGCTGCATTTCAAGACATAAAAGAGCTCTAAAATAAAAAAATAATATAGTTCTTAACTATAAAGTCATAAAAGAACTTTACAGATCTCTTGACGAAGAGTCTATTTACTCTTGACGAAGAGTTTATCTAGGAATTTAATCCTAGAATCATCGAGGGGGGTGGGGTTAAGCCCATAAGTAAGTCACCAGCAGTGGCAACCCAACCGAGTCTGACTGGAGATCCCAAGAAGCCGGTTCAATGGGTAGAAACAAGCTGGACTAAGGTGACTTTATGGAACACTGACTCGAGATTAAAATCTCATTAAAATAATGCCCAAGTGGCTGTACATGTGTACAATGATTCCCCATCCCTATGGTGACAGTGTTCTGGTGTGATTTGGTTAGGATGCGTTTTAAAACTCTTAATAGGTCCAAGCATGATTATGCAGGGTTGACTCCAATCACCAACCCTTGGAGGACTTACCTATGTGAGAGGTTGTGAAGGCCGCGACTATAGGACAGGACGATCCTAGACAACTCTCATGAATGTGAAAAAGTGCGCATGGCCAATAAAACGCGCCACCCGATAGACCCAAGGACCTCTAGCGTACTATGTGTGTTATTTTCTGAGTCTAGTTCAAGAAGTCTGATTCAAGGCATAATCCATCAAGCACTTCTTCAGACAAAGACAATAGTCACTACGTGAGATTCAAGGTTGTAGTCCATCTCATCTATGCATAGTATATAATTGCCCAGAAATTCTCTACTTCTATTCTTTTGAATTATGTTATCTTTGTTTTCAAAAATTTGATTTTTTTTTTGGGGGGGGGGGGGGGGGGGGGGGGGGGGGATTGTTGTATGATATGTCAAAAAAAATCAAATTTTCTCCTAACCTTATTTACTACTCAATTCATTGGCTACTTAACTAGTCATTATATTCATGTTAAATGACTATTATTTGTTGTTGAATATGACTAGATTTATTAGCCTATTAAATCCTATTAACCCTTACCCTCTTTAGTTTTTTGTAAAGGCTAATTTATTAGCCTATTCAATAATTTTAAATGGTTTTTATTAGTTGGCTTTGGGTATGGTTTCCTCTAGATGTATATATATCTATCATGGTTGCTCTATAGAAGAGAGAGAGATATAGAAAAATGACTAACAAAGTTCTTAATTTTTTCATCCTCCTACCTCCTTTCATTTCTATTCCAATTGTTTCTACTCTGGGCAGAGCTAAGTCAGGGTCATTCTTCCGGAGTTGTGTGCAACAATGGGAAGCCGGTAGCAAGGGGGTTTTACCATTAGGAGGATTCGAGAGGAAGTCTGCACATAGACCTCGAATATTCTCTTAGGGCAATGCTTCGTGCATGACTTTCCCGTAGACCGGTAACTCTAATCTTTTGTTATATTGTTTACAGGAATCAAGGTATATTTTTTATCTAACATGTAGCGTTACTAATTTATCATAAATCACCCAAGCATGACTACAACTTTTGTATTTACAAACTTTTTACTAATGAAGTAATCCGTCCATAGACTATTTATTTCCAGGAGCAGGCTTAAATTGTTGCCCAGAAGTTTCAAAAGAAAAAAATTTCTTGCAGATGGAATCCAGTAGTCTAAATAAAATAACTATACAAGTACCTTAACCAAATATTTATGGATGACAGTATGTAAAATTGCATGTAATAAGAAACGTCCACAACAAGATGAAAGTATCCAACATCGGTATGATTAAATTAAAATATAACATGTATCATTTCAATAGTTATTTTAACGTTAAACAAGACATATAAATAATATTAAACAAGTCATATAAAATAACCACACGAGTATTCTCTTAGATTGTTAGATAAAAAATATACCTTGATTCCTGTAAACAATATAACAAAAGATTAGAGTTACCGGTCTACGGGGAAGTCATGCACGAAGCATTGCCCTAAGAGAATATTCGAGGTCTATGTGCAGACTTCCTCTCGAATCCTCCTAGTGGTAAAAACCCCCTTGCTACCGGCTTTCCATTGTTGCACACAACTCCGGGAGAATGACCCTGACTTAGCTCTTGCCCAGAGTAGAAACGATTGGAATAGAAATGAAAGGAGGTAGGAGGATGAAAAAATTAAGAACTTTGTTAGTCACTATCTCTTCTATAGAGCAACCATGATAGATATATATGCATCTAGAGGAAACCATACCCAAAGCCAACTAATAAAAACCATTTAAAATTATTGAATAGGCTAATAAATTAGCCGTTACAAAAAACTAAAGAGGGTAAGGGTTAATAGGATTTAATAGGCTAATAAATCTAGTCATATTCAACAACAAATAATAGTCATTTAACATGAATATAATGACTAGTTAAGTAGCCAATGAATTGAGTAAAAATAAGGTTAGGAGTAAATTTGATTTTTTCGACATATCATACAACAAATAGGATATATAATTTGATGACTAATTAAACAAAAAAGAAAGAAGAAGAAGAAGAAGAGAAAGTAATTAATTAAACAAAATAAAACAAGGCATTCAAGTAGTGCAAATACACTTGCGCAGATAATTTGCTAAGACCTCTTCCAAAGGCAAGCCTAACGTGTCAGCTTGTTGCACCAATTCCTTCCACTGTTTCTTGTTCATCCTAATCTTTATCCTTGTACGAGTCACGATGATCACCCCTCTCCTCTCGGTACGAACAAATATAATATTTTCACGAGGTGGTCTCGTGTTGTCGCTACCTGAACTTCTCGGTTCCTCCTCGATATCCAAGGCTCGTCGTCGGACCATACTCGCAGCGGCAAGAGGCAGTTCCCATTGATTGATTGATTTCAGTAATGAATTCCGTTCTTCTTCTCCTCCTGATCTCCTTCTTCTTCACTTGGAGTGTATGTGTATATGCATGTTTGATATGGAAAGAGTTTGCAGTTTGTAGCTATATATAAGAAGCTATAGCAAAGGAATAACAAAATGGAATTGATTGGGAGACCATAGAATAGAATGGGTCAAATGGACCATGCACATGGCGCCGTGCACGCAATCAAATATATATTATAGCAGCCAGCATGCATGCATGCATGATATATATATATATATATATATATATATATATATATTTATTTATTTATTTATTTTTTTTTTTTGAAGCAATGGATAATTGTGGTGAACTCGTCTCCACTGGGGCTCGAACTCCCGACCACTTGGGCCGCATGCATCTCTCTTAACCACTAGGCTAGAAGTCATTTGCATATATATATATATATATATGCAAATGACCTCTAGCCTTATATATATATATATATATATATATATATATATATATATATATATATATATATATATATATATAAGGCTAGAGGTCATTTGCATATATATATATATATATATATATATATATATATATATATATATATATATATATATATGGTCAAGAGAAGAAAAAAAAAAGCTTAATTAATTTAAACTTCATGTTACATTAATCCATGCATACTAATATTTAATTAAGGATCTAAATTTCAGCCAAGAGTAAGCATTCATTAGAACTCTTTTCAGACTTAGTACTGCATCTAATGATAGCTGAGACACGTTTGAAAGGTTTGGACCCGCTCGTGTGTACATGCATTTTGATATCAATGATTTATTTTTATAGTTTAATTAGCATCTCGGAGTACTGGTCATTGACAGTGTAAACAACTTAGGAATTTCTGCATGAAACCATATAAATAAATATAATTTTTTTTTAAAAAAAATATTGATCATCTTTGCTTACAAGAAGCTTTATTTAGGAAGTCATTTTTCTACTATAAATGGACCATTTGTGTTAATCCATTTTTTTTAGAGTACGTTGATGATGACTACCAAATAGACAATTTGAATCTTATCAATCCTTCTCACTTCCATTCCGATCGAAAATCAACTTTATCAATAGCAAGTCTCCAATCCTCTTCTGTGCGCACAATCTCAAAGGTCATCGATCCAAAAATCTTTTTATTTTAACTGTTGATCAAAACGGCTATTTAGTTATTAACTCAGCACACGTGGGAGACGGAATGAATATTATATTCGATCTTTGACATATCAATGAATATCACACCATGTATAAGTTTTTGTATCTCATATTAATGAATATTTAATGAGTTCTCCAAAAAAAAAAAAAAACTTAATAATAATAATAAGAGAAAATTGAGTGACACACCACTTTGTTTATCTAAATTTAAGGTGCACTCCAGTGCTTTACGCTAATGTAGTTCACCTCCCACTTTTGACTACCACCTTCACCATCACCTTCACCATCACCCCTTCACCATCACCAGCGCGTGGGTAGGGGAGGGGGGTGGGAAGGGGCAGCGCTGCAGCGTGGGGGTTGGGGGGGGGGGGGGGTGGGGGGCGCTTGTGGCGAGGTGGGGGAGGGCAGCAACTGCAGCGGCAGCAGCGATCTCGCGGGAGACGCCGGGGGGGGTGACGATCCCAGCGGGAGACGGCCGGGGGGAGGGGGAGGGGGGGGGGGGGGAGGGGGGGGGGGGGGGGGGGAGGATGGGCGGGCGACGATCTGGACGGGTGACACGGAGAAGAAGACAATATACGAGAGTATTTTTTTTAAAAAAAAAAAAAATGGGTCAACTCAGTTGACCGTCTATATTGGACGGAGTCCGTCAAAAGTGGAGGTTGAATTACATTAGTGTAAAGCACTATGGTGCACCTTAAATTTAGATAAATAAAGTGGGGTGCCACTCAAATTTTCTCTACTATATAATAAGAAATTGATAGGTAAACTGTTTTGAGCTGCACATGACTGAGAACTAGCTTTGATTAATTTATGTATATATATTAATTGTAGTTTTTGTTCATATTTGACCAATGACTCTTAAATTAGAGTTATGTATCATACATAAACGAAATGAAAAATGCTCTTAATTCTTTCAAAATGTCCATCCAAACCATCTCTTTTATGTGGCATCTGACATGATAGCTCACATGATAAATTATAAAATTAACATTAATATTCTTTTTTATTTGTGTCTGCGATTGTTTTGGCGTTTTTGGTTTGTGTGCTTTTGCTCGGTTCTCTCGCAGGACTTTCTGGTTTGGAGGAACGGTTTTCCGCGTTTCGTTCCCAACATTTATGTGGCATCTGACATGATAGCTCACATGATAAATTATAAAATTAAAATTACATTAAATATTGATATTCGAATTAACATTAATTTTAAAATAAAAATTAATATTAAAACTTGGATTGTGAATTTTTTGTGTTACTATATGAGGTGGACGCCAAGTCAGATGCCATATAAAGAAAATGCAAGAATGGTTTGAAAATCATTTGGAAGGATTGATAGGATTACTCAAGAGAAATATATACACGCGCTCATGTGTCTCGAAATAAACATAAGTCAATAGGGCTAGGAGAGATCTAAATGTATATTTTCGTTGTCACGAAACTTTAATCAATCATATATATGTATATCATCGCTAACCGTGCATGCACAACAAGCTTATCCTGGAAATTAAAATATACTAATGTACATTAATGAACCTAAGCTAGCTAGCTTAGGCAACTCTATATAATATGAACATCCATCCATCATCTTTGTCTTCGATTGTAGTCTTCTTCTACTACTCCTATATATAGAGAGAGTAGTCCTAGCTAGCTATTCTTCTTCTGCTATACTCTTCATCAGTACTATTCGTACTCTGGAGCTGCTGGAGGAGGAGCGTTGGTGGTGGTTCGACAACCAAGTAGTACTTTGTTGCTGCACGAAGAATTGCTTCAGTTCCTTCTTCGTCATCCTAACCTTGATCCTTATAGTAGGCCGAGTAGGTTCTCCTGCAGCTCTGCTATGATTATCAATCTTCTTCTCATCATCATTTTGCTCTCCAGTAATTGTCTTCTTCTTCGTACTGCAGCAGTCTTCTTCTTCGTCGTCGGCCCACATTCTCTCCGGCATAAGGCAGTTCCCCATTATTTCCTCCAGCTAGCTACAGTGGCGGAACATAAATCGAAATTGTAGTCAGAACTTAAAACCAAATAAATACCAGAAACTACTCTCTCTTAATTAAGAGTTAGTAATGTGAAATCAAATTAAGAAGCAAGTATGTAAATGGCGTTTGGATTTTTGGGTGTTTATATAGGAAGGAAGGAATTGAATGAATGGATGATTGAGTTTGAATGTGGAAATGGGAAAACCTAATTTGGTAGGACTGACCGGACCTGCAGCCGACAGCCAAGAAGAGAATGGGTCAGTTCATATTTTATACATATACCATTACGTACTACTAATTATATATACACACACATGTGACATGTGATATACGTGCATGGATTATTAATGTAATTATTTAGAATAACAAAATTACAAACACTGCGTATATATACATTGCATATTGCATATATGATTAAGTTATTGATTATAAAAGCAGCCGCGTTGACTGTAGCTTTGGTGCTGAACTAGCTTTAGTGAAACCTGACCTGCCTATATATATTAATTTGCCGATTTAATCAATATTTTTTAGATATTTAATTGCAAAGAACGTGGTAATTTAATGTATTTTAGAAGCGACAAGTCTAGCTAGACAAAATTACAAAAATACAATCCAAAATAATTATAATATTATAACTAGTTTTGATGCAATTTATAATCAAAATTAGAAGTCCTGAGAAGACGTTGGTCCTCGCATTCCCATGGACCCGAGAATGTTTACATTAATTGGAAGCTTGGGATATATGGTAGGTTATGGTCAAACGGAAGAGATCAACAATTATGTTATATCACATAATGTGAGATAATCGTCCAAAAAATAATTTTTTGATCGAGGCTAGTCGGGATTGGAGTTAGTCCAGGTTTTGGAAAAATTTAATCAGGACAGTCCATTTTTTTGATCATAGGGTTGTCCCAAACCCAACCCCTCCAAACCCAAAATTTTTGTTTTATTTCCAAATTTTATTATCTCTCTTCCAAACCCTAATTCCTCTCCTCTTCTCCGCCACAATTTCCTTCATCCCTAAGCAACAACTTCTCATCTTCTTCTGTCCAACATCTTCCTCTTCTCCTCCACCATCTTCTCTTCTACTCAAGACCGATGGCACCCAAATCCGCGTTGACTAGGACTGTCCAATTTTCTGGCAGTCCTACAAACTGATAGGACAACCAGAAATAGTGGCAGTCCTAATTCACAGCAAGTAAAACGAAGTACTGTCCAGTTTTCTTGCAGTACTGATTGTATGTAGGACTACCAGAATTTCTGGCAGTCCTGCTAAAAAATGAACCTAGAAATGGGATAGCCCTGAGTAATTTTTCAATGGCAAACTTGTAATAAATCAAACTTAGAAATGTGATAGCCCTGATCAAAATATGATGTGTCCTTATAAATACCCAAAAATTTTGGAAGACATAGTATTTTTGGATTTTTACAGTTGTGCCTCGCTCACATTTATAGAGCAATGCTAACAAGGTCTCTGACCGGGTGCGGGCTGCCATTGGAGGGGGTCCCTTTAGCATTTCTACAATTAATAACAATGCCATCGTCATTATATTATATATATATATCTATATATATATATATAATATATATATATACATATATATATATTATATATATATATATATTATATATATATATATGGTCATAGGTGTTTACTTTGACTTTACCTGTTACTTTGACTTCAGCTTTAATCTGAACCAATGGAGCAACATCCAATGATTCAAATTTGAGACGTATCGATACAATTTTTTACATGAGATGTATTGAAGAATTTCTCTCTCTCTCTATAGGAGAGAGAGGAGGGATAGGGATCCCCTCTTTTAGTTTCCCCTACTATCCCCTCTTTTGTAGCCGTACGATATAAATTTTATAGCCGTAGGATTAAATTCCAAATCTGTCATTAAGAATAAATCAAATCCAACTATTTTCATCTCTCCCCACTTCTCCACATAATCTATACGAGATCCCCTTCCTCTCTATTTCCTCTCACTCGCCTCTGTCAACAAAAAAGTAAACTCCAAGCCTCGCTCTCCCGTTCTCTCTGCGAACGCTGCATCTCCTCTCTCTCTCTCGTCCGCCTCTCACAAAAATAAAATCCAAATCTCTCGGGTCCCCTTGCGTTCCTCTCTCATTTGCCTTCAAAAGAAAAGAAATAGATCCCGCACGGTTAGAATTCTGAAGACTTGGTCGGCGAAGAAGTAAGGTGACTCCTCTGTCATCTATTCTTCCTCATCTCTGCATGTTTTTTCTTCTTAGATTTTCTTTATTTATATTTCTTGGTTTTTTGTTTCCAGATTTTTAGTTGTTTGTTAACCTCTTCGTAAAATAGAAAAACATTTTGAGAGAGCATACAATTGTCAGATTACTTCTGTAGTAGCAGTTGAACATGAGGTTGAGTACGTATAAAAATATTGGGCTCTGGTTTACAAGCAATTTGTTGAATTTTATCTTAGCAATCCATAGCCATTTTGTCAAAAGATTCTCTATCCATATAATTGTATCAACATCAACATCTATAATCTACTCAACTCACTACTTGATGCAAGATGAAATTACTTTTGAGAAATTTTGAATGTTGTATTTCTTGATGGCCTTTGAGTAAGATATAAATTTGTGAACGCAACTAGGAACTAACAACTAATATATAGACAAAAAAAATTGTTTTAACGATACATTTTTTAACGAAATTGGCTAAAAAAATAAGAATTTTAAAAAATTGGGAATATGAAAACTTTCCGACAGTATGTCAACAGGTCATGCCAATTTTCGTCAGTTCGTCAGACAGAAATAGAGTTTTTGTTTTAGGATTGTTTTGGTTTATTTTGTTTATTTGGTTATTTTAATTTGATTTGATTTATCTTTTAGTTTGATTTGGTTTAATCTATTAATTAATTTGTTATTATCAATACTATGGATAATAATAAAATATTTAGTTAATATATTTATTTGTATATATTAATTTTATATTAACTAATGAATTTTGTTATATGTATATTAGGTTATAGATAATTAATATGAAGTATATAATGCATTATATATATATATATATATATATATAATTATATATATATATATATATATATATATATATATATATTAATAACAAATTAATATGTAAAAGTAACTATAGATAATAACAAATTAATAACATATTAATATAGATAATAAAAACTAATATATTAGTATACAAATTAATATACATAAACAAATAAATATACATAAATATAGATAATAATAAATTAATATACAAATAACATATTAATATCTTAGTATTTGTTATCTTAAGTTTTGGTCTCCTTCCTCTCTCTCATCTCTTCTTGCTATCTCCTCACAATTTATTGTTTATTTAACAGAATTTATGCTTAATAAAATGACAAGTGTGGGAAGTGTCCGAATTTGATCGACCAAGCTACAGACACAACTACGGTCACAACGAAAGAAGCAGTATCAAAACAAAAAAAAAGTTGTGGAAGACCAAGTGTTGTTTGTTGGTAAGATTTCAATTCCTTACAAGAGGCAGAAACTTGTTACCAAGAATATGCAGCCAATAACGGTTTTAGCATCCGAAGGAAAGCTACGAATCGATCAATACGCGGTTGCTCAGATCCAACACAATGTTAGATATACATGTTGTTGTGAAGGAACCCACAAGCCCAAAAAGATGATAGAAGGAGAAAGTAAAATTAGACGGAACACTTCAACAATAAAGAGTGGTTGTATGGCTAGGATGCGTGTCCAAAATGTAAAAGATTCAAACTTGTGGAAGGTCAGCGTGTTTGAAGTATACACAATCATATTTTGGTCAGCCCAACTAAACGGATTCATATGAGATCTAGAAGACACTTGCCTGAAGTTGCAAAAGCGTTAACAGAAAGTTTTAGTCAAGAACATATTCAGATTAGTAAGATACCTGCACTTTTTGGAGGATGCTCCAATACCCATTTTAGTGCTAAAGATATTTATAATCATTTGAATCGGGTGAGAGCATCCATCAATGATTGTGGAGATGCTGATTCTGTGAGAGTTTATTTTCAACAAATGGGACAAGGTGTCACCCTCACATTTCCCAGTTAGGGGTAAAATGGTAATTTTCCATTTTATATTATTTTTGAGAATTTTATTCATGAATATTATTATTTAATTATTATAGGAGTCGGGTTCGAATTTTATCGATTCCGAGTTAATTCGGGACCCCGGTGAATTTCGACTTGAGCGTAATTAGCCTGTTAGCTAACCATGGCCCACCACACTAAATTTTAGGGTTTAAGAGTTTGGACTAGTTTTTTCATGAGTAATATAGTTTAATTATGATTTTTATTTATTTTTAGCAACTTCCTAAACCTAATTTGGAATTTATTTAATATTAGGCTTAGGGAGGGGCAAACTTGTAATTTACAAGTGCCCCTCACCCACACCCTCACCATGCTTGGGCCGGCCCTGACAAGGCCCCCCCCCCCCCCCCTCCCCCTCTCTCCTTCACCACTAAGAAACTCTCTCTCCTCTCTCTCTCTTCCAAATTTAATTTTCTTCTCAAGCTTCCTTCTTCCTCTTCAACCTACAAATTAGGTATGTCTTAAACTCCCATTTAAATTCTCCATTTCATTTATTGTTTCACATAATTAGAGAGATGACCATCCTCTTCCATTTGCCCATAAATTTGTAGGTTTTACCTAGAAAAATAGGTTAAGGATTTATTAGGATTAATCATTTTGAGAGTGGTATATATATATATATATATATATAGATATATATATATATATATATATAATATATATATATATATCTTATATATACATGTGTATTTATGTTTGTATTTATTTATGTATTTGTGTGTGTGTAGAGGAGGGTGATATTGTGTCATGGGGATGGTGGTGTTGGGAGAGTGGTGTGTGTGTGTGTTTGTTTGTGTGAGGATGTGTTGTGGGTGTGTGTGTGGTGGTGTGGTGTGTGTGTGTGTGTGTGTGTGTGTGTGTATATATATATATATATTATATATCTATATATATATATATATATATATATATTCTATATATATAGTTTAGTTATGAGAGTGTCTATATATATGAGTGAGTATTGTATATGTATATGGATTGGGTGTGTATGTATGTATATGTAGATGTGTGAGTGTTGTATATATATATTATATATATATATATATTATATATATATAGGGATATATATATATATATATATAGATATAGATATGTATGTAAGAGGAGGAAGGAGTAGAAGGAGATGAGAAGAAGATATCCAGCAGCAGCTTGCTGGCAGCATAGCAGCAGCTACCTGCTGCCAGGAAATAGGCCCCCCCCCTTTGGCTTTAAGGCCTAAAACCCCCCCCCCTTCACCTAGTATATATATTATATATATATATATATAATATATATATATATATATATATATATATATAATATGGTTGGAATCGTAGAGAAGAGTAGAAAAAGGTTTGGAATGAGAAGTAGGAAAGAATTAGAGGTTAGAAGGAAAGGTTGAAAGAAGTTAGAAGAAAAGGGAAATACTAGAATAGAAAAGGGAAAAATCGAGTTAGAGGACGAAACGGAGCTCGGAGTATCCGGTTGAGTTGAAACGTGGCGTGGTGCATCGTGATTAGATTTTGCGGGTAGGTTTCCGGGTGGAATTCGGGGTCGTAGGGCGCCCGTATCGCACCGTATCGGTGCGTATCTTGAAATATTCAAGATTTTGACAACGGGGCGTATCATGGACCGAATGTCCACGTTACCTAGGTATTTTGGTAGATATTATATGTATAGGCTAGTATCATACTACCCTAGGGAGATCGGATCAAAATATCAAGCGTAGGTAGGCTAACTTGATAGTTGCCGAAGCTAAAATTTTACCCTTTTTAAAGGTAAAATAGGATATTGGCCTACGGCCAAGATAGAGTTTCGAAGTCCAAGATGGACTTGGATATGGGTTGTAGAGGTTGGTAATAGTAGAAATAGTCGCCTAGACCTAGTCTTGGCCCGGTTGACCACGGTTGACTTTTCGGACCAAAAGTCAATAGGGTCAACGCTTTACCCAAATTAGTCCCGATTTCCATTAGACTTTTGTAGTTGACCAAAATCAACTATTAGTCACCATTGACCTAGGGTTGACCATGGTTGACCAGGGTTGACCAGAGTTGACCAGAGTTGACCAGTTGACCAAAAGTCAACTGTTAGGCCAACTCTTGATCCCGTTTGACTTTCTTCGACTTGTTTTGACCCGTGATGCCTGGTATGACCTAGGATTGACTTGGTTAGGCTTAGATTGACTTGATATAACTTGATTTGACCTAGATTGACTGACAGGACTTAGTGTACTCAGTGAGACCTAGTTTGACCTAGATTGCATATCATTGTAAATCATTCCAAACTTGTTTAAACCTAAATTAACTTACAGTATCTCATATTTAGGTCTTTTGATACCGCTCTGAGCATTGATATACCATACAGCTCAGGACAGCAGGCGAGTACATTCACTGATAGTTTTTCATTGTCTTTATCTGCTATATTCGATTCAGTCGAGTGTCTACTTGATTCTTGGTCCAGATAGCTCACGGACTAGTACACATTGGATCATGACATGAGATGTTGTTCCTGGATTTTTGGGTATATGGGTACACTCCCTGTCTTGTTTCCTGTACTTGTATAACACCGATTTCTAAGAGGATTTGCTACCCTCTTACGAAATCAGTGCCTGACGTGTCATGTCCAGATCCATTGTACTATTCGGGATGGAGAAGTTATTAGGGTTTGATCCAAGCCATCCTGTCACTATTCATGTGCTCGCGCCACTCTTCCCTCACGAAGGGTGTAGCGAGATCCCTTGCCTTGTGCTCGTTATCCAGGTTGGCCCGGCAGTCTCTCGTTGAGGTCACCGCGGATTGCCGGGCCAAGTGGATAGCCTGTCCTGTCACTTATCCCAAGCCGATCACTATCGCTCTAATAATTCAAATCATATTTATATTTACTTTATCTTATCGTATATCCTGCTCTGTCTACATTCAGTATTTTTCACCATGCCATGATATACAGTTACTCACATGCTC
>JANAVB010037418.1:2712040-2800133 GCA_029216955.1 Iris pallida | reverse complement strand
TTACCGGAAGTTCGTCCAGGACTTCTCGAGGATTGCAGAACCGATGACTAGACACCAGGAAGGACGTGGAGTTCGTTGGACTGATGAGTGTCAGGCTGCATTCGATGAGCTGAAGAGGAGGTTGACTTCAGCGATCCTGACTTGCATCTGGTTCAGGAGGGTTTGATCTTCAGCGATGCTTCCGGGAAGGGTTTAGGGTGTGTTTCAGCAGCACGGGAAGGTGATTGTATGCATCCAGGCGTTGCGTCTCATGAGAAGAACTATCCTACTCATGATCTGGAGTGGCCGCGGTGATATTGCTTTGAAGTTTTGGAAGCATTACCTGTCGGAGAGCGAGTTAAGATCTTCAACAGATCACAAGAGCTTGAATTACAGTTCACTCAGAAGGAGTTGAACATGCGCGCAGAGGCTGGTTAGAGCTGATGAAGGACTTCGATATTCCTTACAGTACCATCCGGGGAAGGCCAACGTAGTTGCAGATGCCTTGAGCAGGTATCCTGTTGCTATGTTCTTGACGACGGATCGTTACTTGTTGGCCGACCTGGATAGTTTGGGTATCAAGGTCATCATTCCGGGCATGGAGATCCAAATGTGGGGTTTGCAGATTCAGTCTGAGCTGATGGATAGAGTCAGGTCAGCGCAGTATGATGATGATGCCCTGAGGAGCATCAGGGAGCAGGTGAGGATGGGCTTGCTTGACGATTTCTCTGTAGCCGAAGACGGGTCGTTGCGGTACGGTACTAGGCTGTACGTTCCGCGTGGAGAGCTTCGAGAGGAGGTTCTTCAGGAGGCGCATCGCTCTCAGTATTCTATGCATCCTGGAGCCAACAAGATGTATAGGGACCTGAGAGAGCACGTATGGTGGTATGGCATGAAGCGCGAGGTAGCTCAGTTTGTATCTCGTTGTCTTGTGTGTCAGCAGGTGAAGGCCGAGAGGCAGAGACTAGTTGGATTGCTACAGCCGCTACCCATTCCCGAGTGGAAGTGGGAGCACATCACCATGGACTTTGTATCTGGACTTCCACGGTCGCCAGGAGGGAAGGACGCGGTTTGGGTCATAGTTGATAGATTGACCAAATCGGCCCACTTTTTGCCTTTCAAAGTGGGTTTGTCTACGGAGAGGCTGGCTGAGCTGTATGTTCGTCAGATTGTGAGATTGCACGGAGTTCCGGTGAGTATAGTTTCAGATCGGGATAGCCGATTCACTTCCCACTTCTGGAGGAGTTTACAGGCTAGCTTGGGCACCTCGCTCAAGTTTAGTACTGCTTATCATCCTCAGACAGACGGGCAGTCGGAGAGGACCATCCAGACTCTGGAGGATATGCTTTGCACATGTGTGCTAGATCTCGGGGGTTCTTGGGAGGACCATCTTCACCTGGTAGAGTTTGCTTACAACAACAGCTACCAGGCCAGTATAGAGATGTCACCATTTGAGGCTCTATATGGACGGAGATACCGTACTCCCTTGTCTTGGGACGATGTTGGCGAGCGGGCGCTTCTTGGACCGGAGATGGTTGTGGATGCGACCGAGAAAGTCAGATTGATTAGAGACAGACTCCGGGTGGCTCAGGATAGGCAGCGGCATTGGGCCGATAGTCACCGGAGACCGTTAGAGTTCGAGGTTAGTTTCAGTTCTTGTCATGTTTGTTGTGATTGTTTGTTAGTTGTGTGTTGAGTTTTTGTCTTGTGTCTAGGTTGGTGACATGGTATTTCTGAGGATATCCCCGACACGTGGCACTATTCGCTTTGGCGGCGGTGGGAAGCTCAGTCCGCGCTACATCGGACCTTTCACCATCTTAGAGAGGATCGGTGCAGTAGCTTACCGACTGGACTTGCCTACCAGGCTCGAGGGAGTGCACAACGTGTTTCATGTATCCCAGCTGAGGCGGTACGTGGCAGATCCTAGCCATGTATTGGACCATTCAGCGATACAGGTGGGACCTACTCTCAGCTATCCAGAGCAGCCAGTGGAGATTCTGGATCACAGGGAGAAGGTGCTCCGGAACCAGGTCATACCCTTGGTTCGGGTTGCATGGAGACATCACTCTCCAGGTGAGTCTACCTGGGAGAGGGAGGACGACATGCGGGAGCGGTTCCCTTATCTTTTCGCGCCCTGAGGTATAAATTTATTTCCTTTAATTCTGTTTGTGATTTCCTGTGCTTGTTGTCTTCAATTTCGAGGACGAAATTTTTTTAAGGTGGATAGACTTGTCACCCTCACTTTTCCCAGTTAGGGGTAAAATGGTAATTTTCCATTTTATATTATTTTGGGAATTTTATTTCATGAATATTATTATTTAATTATTATAGGAGTCGTGTTCGAATTTTATCGCATTCCGAGTTAATTCGGGACCCCGATGAATTTTGACTTGAGCTGTAATTAGCCTGTTAGCTAACCATGGCTCACCACACTAAATTTTAGGATTTAAGAGTTTGGACTAGTTTTTCCATGAGTAATCTAGTTTAATTATGATTTTTATTTATTTTTAGCAACTTCCTAAACCTAATTTGGAATTTATTTAATATTAGGCTTAGGGAGGGGCAAACTTGTAATTTACAAGTGCCCCTCACCCACACCCTCACCATGCTTGGGCCGGCCATGACAAGGCCCCCCCCCCCCCCCCCCCCCCCCCCCCCTCTTCCTTCACCACTAAGAAACTCTCTCTCTCTCTCTTCCAAATTTAATTTTCTTCTCAAGCTTCCTTCTTCCTCTTCAACCTACAAATTAGGTATGTCTTAAACTCCCATTTAAATTCTCCATTTCATTTATTGTTTCACATTAATTAGAGATATGACCATACCTCTTCCATTTGCCCACAAATTTGTAGGTTTTACCTAGAAAAATAGGTTAAGAATTTATTAGGATTAATCATTTTGAGAGTGGTATATATATATATATATATATATATATATATATATATATATATATATAAGATATATAATATATATTAAAATATATATATATATATAATATATATATATATATATATATATATATTTTAATATATATATATATATATAGATATATATATATATATATATATATTTTAATATATATATATATTAAAAATATATATATATATATATATATATATATATATATATATATATATATATATATATATATATATATATATATATATATATATATTTTAATATATATATATATATATATATATATATATATATATATATATATATATATATATATATATATACATAATTTTTTTTTTTGTTTTTTTAATATATATATATATATATATACATGTGTATTTATGTGTGTGTATTTATTTATGTATTTGTGTGTGTGTAGAGGAGGGTGATATTGTGTCATGGGGATGGTGGTGTTGGGAGAGTGGTGTGTGTGTGTGTATATATTATATGAGTTTTGAAGTCCAAGATGGACTTGGATATGGGTTGTAGAGGTTGGTAATAGTTAGAAATAGTCGCCTAGACCTAGTCTTGGCCCCGGTTGACCACGGTTGACTTTTCAGACCAAAAGTCAACTATGGGTCAACGCTTTACCCAAATTAGTCCCGATTTCTATTAGACTTTTGTAGTTGACCAAAAGTCAACTATTAGTCACCATTGACCTAGGGTTGACCAGGGTTGACCAGAGTTGACCAGAGTTGACCAGTTGACCAAAAGTCAACTGTATGCCAACTCTTGATCCCGTTTGACTTTCTTCGACTTGTTTTGACCCGTGATGCCTGGTATGACCTAGGATTGACTTGGTTAGGCTTAGATTGACTTGATATAACTTGATTTGACCTAGATTGACTTGACAGGACTTAGTGTGACTCAGTGAGACCTAGTTTGACCTAGATTGCATATCATTCATTGTAAATCATTTCTAAACTTGTTTAAACCTAAATTAACTTACAGTATCTCATATTTAGGTCTTATGATACCGCTCTGAGCATTGATATACCATACAGCTCAGGACAGCAGGCGAGTACGTTCACTGATAGTTTTTATTGTCTTGATATCTGCTATATTCGATTCAGTCGTAGTGTCTTACTTGATTCTTGGTCACGATAGCTCACGGACTAGTACACATTGGATCATGACATGAGATGTTGTTCCTGGATTTCTGGGTATATGGGTACACTCCCTGTCTTGTTTCCTGTACTTGTATAGACACCAATTTCTAAGAGGATTTGCTACCCTCTTACGAAATCACGTGCCATGACGTGTCATTTCCAGATCCATTGTACTATTCGGGGATGTGGAATTATTAGGGGCTATGTGATCCAAGCCACCCTGTCACTATTCATGTGCTCGTGCCACTCTTCCCTCACGAAGGGTTGTAGCGAGATCCCTTGCCTTGTGCTCGTTATCCAGGTTGGCCGGCATGTCTCTCCGTTGAGGTCACCGCGGATTGCCGGGCCAAGTGGATAGCCTGTCCTGTCACTTATCCCAAGCCGATCACATATCGCTCTAATAATTCAAATCATATTTTATATTTACTTTATCTTATCGTATATCCTGCTCTGTTCTACATTCAGTATTTTCTCACCATGCCATGATATACAGTTACTCACATGCTCTACTTTCCTTTACATTGTACCTTGATTGGAGACTAAGTTCTGCTCGGGAGAAGAGTTACAACCCCGGTCCTTGTTTGGTTTAAGGGTTGTAACTCGACTTCCGAATGGTTCCCTAGTCTTCGTATATCTTTGTCTTGTAGTTCATTATACTGTCTCTTATAGAATTTGTCAATTCACATGGAACTGCTGTTAGTGTTTGTACTTGCTCATTTCCTGACAGGATACCGTTATGATATATTACAGATGATTCCGAGGCGGACTGCTCGACCTATTATGGGCTCGAGTCAGATGGAGTAGCCTTAGATCGTGGCCTTATAGTAGAGCCACTAGATTTTGTACTTCCAGAGTAGTGTAGGTTAGCTAGGTTTGACTGGACTGCGATCCAGCTAGCTTATCAGACTGTAGTTTCTATATTCTATTTTGATACTCTGGGATGTTGTATATATCTGGACTTGTATTAGACTGTGGACTTATTTTACTCTTTCATCTATCATATGTCTTTCCTCTGAGCTATCTACCTTAGTTTTATTCTGTGATTGAGACTGTATTGATATGTCACCTCCATTCGGAGAGTATATACTGTACAGGTACATTTTAACTGTTAGTCGTAGGTATTTACAGACGTTATATACAGCGTTCTACCGCCGATTCTGCGGTGTAGGCTGGACGTACCCACGTGCTCGTGCCCCTCATAAGGGTGCGGGTCGTGACACGAGGGAACAAAGATTTTTATTATGCAATTGATACAGACAAAGAAGGAAGAGCAGTTAACTTTTTCTGGGTTGATGGACGGTCACGCTTAGCATATCAACAATTTGGAGATGTTACATTTGACACAACATATAGAACAAACAAGTATTCCATGCCGTTTGGACCCTTCACGGGTGTGAACCATCAACATCAATCGATTCTTTTTGGTTGTGCATTAATAGAAAATGAAACTGAAGATACTTTTGTTTGGGTGTTTAAGCATTGGCTTCAAGCTATGGAAGGAAAATACCCTGTTTCCATCATTACAGATCAAGATAGAGCTATGAGTAATGCAGTTGCAAAGGTATTTCCTAAGACTCGTCATCGTTTTTGTCTTTGGCACATCAAGAAGAAATTTGGAAAGAAGTTGAAGCATATTTACTTCAAATGTTCTGGGTTCAAGACAGCAGTGAAGCAGTGTATTCGTGAGACACACAATTGAAGATTTCGAAGATCAATGGGATGCTTTGGTGCATGAATATAAGCTAGAAGAGCACGATTGGATGAAAGAATTATATGAGATTCGTCATAGTTGGATACCGGTATATTGCCAGAGTACTTTCTTTGCTGGTATGAATACAACACAACGAAGTGAAAGTATTAACTCTTTTTTCGATTCTTTTGTTACGGCGAAGACAACCTTGAAAGAATTTGTTATAAAATATGATCAAGCATTGGAGTCAATTTATGTGAATGAGCAAAAGGAGGACTACGTCTCAACTTACAAACAACGTATTTTGAAAAGTAAGGATGATTTCTTAGTTCATGGTGCACGTATCTACACAAGAAATATGTTTGGAAAGTTTGAAGAAGAGTTGGGTGAAGCGTGTCGACATAGAGTGGATGAAACTGAAAAAGATGGTAACGTTCAAACCTATGTTGTTCGTTACAAGAATGACCGCAAGGAAGAGTATCTTGTGAAGATGAACTTGACTACAATGGAGGGTTCATGTGGATGCTAATTATTTGTATTTCTAGGGATACCCTGCAAACACCTGTGTAGAGTTTTTGATATAATCTACTTAAGTGAGATACCTTCTTATTTCATATTAAAGAGGTGGACAAAAGATACAAACAAGGTTGAAATTGTTTCTTAAGAAGGAATCATTATGAATGATCCTCATGTTGGAGAACGAGCAGCAAGAGCATCTTATCTTTTGAAATCAGCAACACAGTGTGCTTATATGGATAGTGCATCAGATGAAGGGTTTAAATTGTGCGCAGACACACTTCACGGATTATTCGAGCAGTTACGAGTATTGGATGACACTCTACTTCAAAAGGAAAATGGCCATGAGCTTACAACTGAGCCTATAATGGAGGCTTGTAGCAATAGAGTTGAAGGGTTACTCCTCGATCCACATGTCTCACAAACGAAAGGTAGGAAGAGGACAAACTAAGCAAAGGAGGTTGAAGGTGCGAGTAATGAAAGAATAAAGAGTGGACTAGAGAAAGCAACTCAGCGCAAAAGAAAACAAGAGTTTGTCAGATGTGCAAAGGCGTTAACGTTGGTCATGATAGTCGCAATTGTCCTAAAATCCTAAAAGCATTTTGAAGAAAGGTTAGTAGCAGCAAATCAGTATAATTTGTTACTTTATATCGTATATAATTTGTTTTTTCTTTTCTTATTTTCTTGCATTTATTCTCACGCTTCTCTTTTCGCAAACACAGATGATGTTACAGATTTGCAATAAGCATACATGCACGGAAAGATTCTTTTTTAATAAGGGCCTCTTACTAATATAGTTATTTTGATTTAGTATCTGCTCCCTCTATCTCTAGTCATTCTTAGTTCATATGGATGGAAAGATTTTTTTTTTAATTTGGATGGCTTTTGATACTCGTCTAAAATTTTTGCAGCTGATGCCAATGAAGAAAATCAAGTAAACTCGACGTTCAGTGTCCTTTACTTTTACTCTTGCTGAAATACTGGATTTGGATCTCGGAAAGTGTTGGATTGCGCCTTTTTTTCCTACTTTGCTGTGTGATGAACATCTAGTAGTCTTTTACTATAGCTGAACCTTGCATGTTTCATTTGGTTTTGATTGTGAGGAATTTTCAGTTGCTCCTTCCTTTATGATTCTGATGGAATTTAATTCTACACAATTCAAATTAGCCTTATACAAGTTGAATTGAACTAAATATAAGAATGTGAAAAGGTGTGTGGCTTTTAATCTCTGAGATGTTTGAGTTATTGACCTTTATAGAGCTGAAAGAGACAAGACTATTGATGTAGCTTACCACGAAATTAGAATGAAGGCTTCAGTATTGTTGTGTGGTTATGATGGTTTATCCAGGAGATGATGATGTTTTCGTTCATAATGTTTCAGGAGGTTTGCCAAACATGAATGTTCGTGATTAACAAAAAAAGGGTTAGTCGATCGGCCACCGGTACTGACCCGTCTATCCTCTCAAACGTTTTAGGACCATATTCTTAAGTATATCAAGAAGCTTAGTCATGTGAGAAAATAGAAGGACGCGATGACCTTCCTTATGTAAAATCTTGAGCATAGAATGCAATAATGTCAGCTTTGCAGAAGCCTTTATGCGAGATTAAGGTTCTGTTCCAGGTATTAAATATGGATGATTGTGCACCTTCTGAAATTGCAGGTTATTTGTGTGCATAGCATTGACTGCTGAGGTCCACCTCTTCCTACATTCCATAATATCTGATAATTCTTTGTAAGCATAGCACGATAGTATTCAGCCTGTATGGATGTCAACTCAACAGGGACCATTCTTTGTGATAGAAACCTATAGAGTTCTGTTTTCTATAATTCAAGCACAAAAGGACATTCAGAAATTAGGGAGTGGTTTAGAGGCGCATATAACCACAAACATAACTATAGAATCTTGTTTTATGTCTCTTGTCTCTTTCTTTCTTTCTTTTCCAAGTAAAGCAAGCTGCACATATAGAGTTGGATGTATGGACTGATTTGTCTCTTGTTTTTGCTCATATATATAATATTCTTCACAATTAAACATTAAACCACACAATTCAGCGAACCTAATACAAAATTTCTGGTAGGAAAAAATTAATTCCTATGATTCTATAGTGCACTCACTGTCAAAGGAATCCTCACAAATGCTCTTTGACACGGATCTTGTATGCACCTGGATCCAACAACGCATAGGAATTTTAGGTAGTCGCCAGTTGTGAGGTCGGATACCATGCCTGGGTTAGTAGCTCGGTTGGGTAGAATGTCTCTCGACCCATAAGCGAAAGGTGTGGCATTGGTGTTGTCATAGTCCCTTATTGCATTCGGTGTTATCGCGAACTTTTGTTGCAGAAGTGGAAATGGTTTCATTAGCAAACATGCATGGATACATAATAGCAACAGACTTTTGATACTATTAGATAGACAAAATATGAAGAACAAATGCATGAAACATCTTAGTCATACAGAAGTGCAATCAAATTTCAAACTTTGACAGCCAGCAAATTAGAACTAGTAAAGCCAGTACCTCAATATATATAAAGCACCAAAATAACCTCTATTTCATCTAAGATCAATCAGAGCATATAAAGTGTATAATGTGGGCCTGACATTTTAAGCAAATTATATTGTTAGAAACAAGATGCAGGAGAAGATGAGCTTCTTCTCAGTTTTCTGCCAATAGAGCTCTCAGTTGAAATATTAAGCTTAAAATGAACTTACACTGCAAGCATATAGCTACATATCTTCTGATCCATCTAAAATTTATTTAATATCAATTTGGTAACATGATAGGTGTTGTTCCAATGTGACGAACAGAGCATCGGTTGTGAGATGAGCATCGATGTTGAGATGAGAAATGTTGGTGCTTTCTTTACATGGAGAGAGCTTGCTCTCAACATGCCTTGTAAATTTTAGTCCCACATCGGAAATGCACCATGAGTTATCTCAACATATATACTTGGGTGTGTTGCTGAGAGATGCACATGGGGTGGTGACCCTAAGGAGGGAACCATGTGGGTGATTTTACTAGGAGGTAAGAATAAGGCTCCAAGGATTAAGTATTAATGCTTTTGTCATTCTCTTGGATTAATTTCCATTTGGAGCTAAGCCCCAAAGGGGCTTAGCGACTCGGACTCGGACTCGGGCTCATGAGGCATAATGTGGCGTTTTATTGGCGCACTTTGCACTTAGCACGTCATGCGGTCTTTATGCGGCTCATGTGGTCCATGCGGCTCATGTGGTCCATGCGGCGGCTCATGTGGTCCATGCGGCCATGCGGCTCATGTGGTCCATGCGGCCCATGCGGTCCTTGCGGCCATGAGGCTCATGCGGCCAGGCTGCTGCTGCTGCTGCCGTATGGAGGGCTCCGCTGACTGTGCAGATTACAAGTCAGTTATGGAAAGGCTGAATTAATGCAATTAATTCAGATCCTATCTTTGTGGGATTTGAATTAATTTCGTTGCTATCTTTGTGGGATTTGAATTAATCTCATTGCTATCTTTTTGGGATTTGATTCAATCTTTCCATAACTGAAGAGGCGGCTAGGGTTTCCACCCTCTCTCTATAAATACTCTCTTCTGGCCTCCTTTGTGGTGACTACAAAAAATATAAGTCAGAAAAGGAGAAAGAGAGAGAGAGAGAGTTGCTGCCGCCATTGCAAGTCCATCCGAGGAGTCAGAACAGAGGTGACTTCGAGCGTTCCATAAGTTCTTCAAACTTGCTGGTTCCTGAAAGCAGATCGTGTGGAGCGAATCTTGCTTTGAGCAACGGTGTTTTGACACCCCAGCAATTTTCTCCTTCTCATCTTTCTCTAGATTATTGTAACTCGTTCTGTCTCAATTGTAACATGTTTGCAAAGAAGAACGAGAAATCTTCTCTTCTCTATTTCCCTCCTCCATTGTAATCGGATTATTTGGTTTTTGTAACATCGTAGATCTTTGTTGCATCTGTTTTACCATCTTTGATCAAGCCCCGGGACTAACAATCTCAAAGCAAGATCCGTGTAGATGGAAAACATTAATGCTTCGCTCCTCCAATCGGACTTCTGCAAGTTGGAAAAGTTCGATGGAGAGCACTATCAAGTCTGGAAGAGAAAGGTTTACCTAACTCTTCAACTAAAAGACGTTTATCATGTTCTGTTGGAGGAAGAACCCTCTGTTCCAGACACTGGATCTACTGTCGCAATCAACGCGGCTACCAATCTCCAAGCCAAGTGGAGAAGGGAAAATAGCATCTGCAGGCTTCTCATCCTGAATGCTATGGAGGATTCCCTGACAGAATCCTACTCGAAGAAGGAACTTGCCAGAGACATATGGGAGTCTGTAGAAAATCTGTATGAAGAAGACAGGAACATGAGCAAGATGTTTGTGGTTGAAAAATATCACAAATTGCTCTTTGAGGACGAGAAGTCCATGTTGCCACAGGTGAAGGAATTTCTGAAGCTGCGTCAGAAACTGGAAGACGAAGAGATGCCCCTTTCCGACAAGTTTGTCGTTGGAGGGATCGTCTCAAAACTTCCTGCTGCATGGAGTACCTTCTATGCAAGGATGCTCAGAAAGAAGCTAGACATTAGCTTGGGAGATCTACTTCAAAAGATCAATGTTGAGGACGAGATGCGTTCCCAACAGAAGGTGGACACTCTGTCCAAACAGTTGGCTAAAGCCAATCTAGTGCAGACGAGAGTTCTCAAGGGTAAGCAGGCGGCTTCTCATCCCAAGAAGAAGGACTTCACTAATCTAAAAGTGAAGGGTCCTTCTTTCAAGCAACAAAAGACTAAGTCCCACGTGACTTGTTACAATTGTGGCAAGAAAGGCCACTACAAGAGTGAATGCAGATCTAAGCCTAAACAATCAGAGAAAGGTGAGCATAATAAGGTTTCATTGGTTTCTAATATTGTTGCTATGATCGGACAGGTCACAACTATGGGGGTTGACTCTGACTGGTGGATAGACACTGGTGCGACTTGCCATGTCTGTTCTGGCAAGGAATGGTTCGTCACGTACCAGTCGATATCTGAGAAGGTTGTCATGGCGAACCAGGCCCAAGCTGAAGTTCTGGGGATCGGGACCGTGGAACTGAAACTCACTTCTGGGAACACTCTGACGCTTCAAGGTGTGAAGCATGTTTCGACGATTGCCAAGAACCTGATCTCTGGGAGCCTGCTCTGCAACGCAGGCTTGAGGATGGACATCAATGCTGGTCAGATGGTGATGTCCAAGAAAGGACGAATGCGTTATACTAGAACTTCTTCTAACCATCCTAACACCTATGACCATTATCACTCGATGTTGCCATATCTTTGTCTTGAACTACTCGACCCTCCCTTGACCCTAAATCTACAATCTTGACTTTCTAATCACTTGAATTTAAGAGTGATTACAATCGTCTCTTAATCATATCTTCAACCTAGACTACGACCATATAAACTTCGAACCCTTCTATCTACCCTTGTGTCCTCTCACCCCTACTAATTCTTAATTTCGAGGACAAAATTCTTTTAAGTTGGGTAGGATGTAAAACCCCAAAATTTTTACAATTTATTTTTTTAGTACCGATTTAATTTTTTGTATTTTACGTCGCGTAGTCGTATTATACGTCGCGCACGAATTTTATTTTTCGAAATTGCTCGACGAGTGCGATTATATGCGAGCGTACATATTTTTGAAAATATTATTTTTCTATTTTTGTAGTTTCAAAATAATATACATAATAATTATTTTGTTATCGTCCCAAAAATTTCCAAGTTTGTTATTTTATTTATAAAGCCTTACATTTTTCACAATTATTAATAATAAATAATATTTTTATTTGTATGCTAGAAAAGCATAATTATGAGAACATCATTGTACCTACAAACATATTTAGTAATTATTTATTAGTTTATTTTAAATAATAATGTAATTTTCGAAATTAATATTATTAGTATTTTTGGAAAGCAAATTTTTTATTTATTGTGGAGATTTAAATATTGATTTGAATTTATGTATTTATTTAAATAGTTAATATTGAAATTTGATTTATTGATTGATTTTAAACTAAGGGAATTAAATTAGATCTAATTGTATTTGGATTTAGATTTGATTTCATTTAATAGATTGATTTATCTAATTTGGGTTTAACCAATCCTAATCATTATATAATTGGGAATTTCCACATCCTATAAATAGGCAGGTACTCCTCCAATATTTTTCTAAATTCTCCACAACCGAAAGTGAGTGCATCGTGTCCATGACCGTGTCCGTGTCCCATCCACTACTTATTTTCTTTTACATATACAAATTTCCGCGTCCGACAAACCCGGACGTCAATCCACCCCGTGTCTCGCAGGACACGTCTCCCAGCCTTGTTTCGGACACTCCCGACCTAAACCTTAAACCTAACTCAGCCCCTATCCACTACCCTATACGATGTGCACACCCTCGCCACAAACCACCAGCACCATGCCCACGACGTCGCCACCACCACAGCCATTTACCGCCACCACCACATCAGACTTCGGACCCATCACCACCAGGGCTGTCGCGCCACCAGCGGCTAGCAATCACTACCCCTGTCTCATCCGCCTCGACCAACAGGTCGACCAACCATAGAATTCCTCCACCACACCCAACAAAACCCACCAGCAACACATAGAGAGAGGAAAGAGGAAGGACGAACCTGAACCCGACGCCGTCGGCGGCTCCCACCGCCTGAGTACTGTTCTCCGCCTTCGCACCCCAGCCTCGCCGAACCACCGACTCTCCCACCGGCGTCCTCCTCCCGCATCCCCTCTTTCCGCACAGTCGAAACCCTTGTCCCCCGGCCGCGTCGCCCCTACGCCACCGGAACCCTCGCCGAAAAACCCCCTCCGTCTTCACCACTTCCCTCGGTCAACCGCTTCTCCCTGGATCAACTCACCTCCGTCGAAGCCGAACCCATCGCCGGCCGCCCTCTTCGCCGTGCCCGTCCCGAGCCGCCGCGCCGGAGCTCTAGCCGCCCACGCGCGCGAAACCCTGCTCCTCCGCCGACCTAAAACTTCACCGTCCCCCGCGCCCTTTCTCCGACCACCAGCCGCCTCCAACCGTGTCCTGTGGCCGCCGAGCTCGGATCCGCCTCCGCCGTCGCGTCTGCTACTTCCCTCTCTCTCTGACCCACCGCCCGTACTCCGCTCTCTTCCCCTCCGACCTCTCTCTCTCACTCGCGCAGCTTCCCCGCTTTTTTCCCCTTCCGCTCAACTCCGTTCATTCTTTCTCTCCTCCTCTTTCTCTCTCACATAGTTAATTTTACTATTCTCTAACTCCTCGAGGAAAAGGGACAGCAGCTCTCGGATTTAGGTTATCCAATTTTATTTTTTATTTTATCCTTACTTTGTTTCATTACAAGTATAAGTGCCCATTTGCAACCATTTGCAATTTTCCTTATTAATTTATTATTATTTTTATTATTAGTAATATTATTATTATGTTATTTTCATTCTTTAATATCCTTATTATTAATATTATTATTGTTATCCTTATTATTATTATTATTATTATTATTATTGTTATTTTCTGTTTTTAGGCCATATTGGTAGAAACTGTAAGTATGTACATCTATTAGTATAACCAAAATTTATTATTATTAGTATTTTTATTATTCATATTATTTCTATTAAGATTATTGTTGCTCTTATTGCTAAAACTATTTATTTACATTATATTTTTAGGAATTTCTAAGAGAATATTATTTTTCCAAACTATTTGCGTATTAGGGCTTGACCTTATACGTAAAATTTAAAAATGAAATTTCAAGCCTCCTATAGTATTATTTATGATATTTTCTGTTGCTTTGACCTACAAATGTTATTTTGACAAAAAAAAGGTTTTTCCTTAGAATGAGTTTTTTTTGTATTTTTAAAGGTTTATCTATAAATTATTTAAACTAAAAAAATAATAATATATTTTTAAGTATTATAAATAATTTCTAAAAAAAGTTACCTAAAAGTATTTTAACTAAATCTAGTTTTTACTTAGAAAACTTATTTTTGACAAACTTACAGTTTTGCCTTTAAACAACTTTTCGGATATTTATTTGAAAGCATATTTTGATTAATAGATTATATTTCAATATTATAAATAGATTCCAAAAATCGTATATATATTATTTATCTAAATTCCTCTGATTATCCCTCTGCCCGTGACCAGCCCATTTATTCCTATTCCTTCGCCCATTTCGAGACTACCTTATGTCCACCCTAACCAATTTGACCCTTCTGGACCCAATGGAACCATCCGTACCACCATCCGAGGTCACCTTGCATAGTTGTTGTAATAAAGTTGCAGTTCATGCCACATTGATTATTGCAGCACACCAGATGTCCTACCAGGCAAGACACCTTGTCTTTACTGTTTAATTTCTTGCTCACTATCATGCATGTTTTTACTTATTCTAGAAAATATAAATTGTACTTGCAAATTATTATATTTTAGTTGCATATGGCTTAGAGTTAAGGGACCGCCCTTTGTTGTCACATTCATTGGCCCGACACTTGTGTATCACGAGTCACGAGTCTCATATAGATCTCGGACGTACGTATCGACTGGCCATCGGTGCGCACATGCCGTACGATAGGCAATAACTGCTAAGTAGTTATGGTTGTCTAGGAGACTTAGCGACTTAGCAGTTATTAGGAATGTCGTGATGTGGATTCAGCACGAGTAGTGCATGGGGAGGGTGGAGACAGTTATTATGCGCAGGGGCTTTCACACCTTTACTTTTCTCTAGATGCCATTTGTGACTTAGTCGAGAGACTAGTGGCCGTGCATTTATTTATTTTTCTCTAGATGCCACTAGTGCCTCGGTTGAAACACAAATGTGCCGCACATTTATTTTCCTCTAGCTGCTGTTAGTGACTCACCTAAGAAGCTAGTGGCCGTGCATTTACTTTTCTCTAGACGCCCCTTAGTTCTCGTTCGAGTGCTAATGGGCCGTGCATTTACTTTTCTGTAGACGCCACTAGTGCCTTGGTTAAAACGCTAACGTGCCGTGTTTCTAGCTTCGGGAGCCATTACGTAGAACATTGTCCTCAAAATGGATATCACCTAGAATGGGTAGGAACCTTTACTCATACATACTTTTCTGTTGAGCTTTATTTATTCAGTTTATGGCATGATATTATGTGTCTTGTTACGTCCCTCTGAGGACCTGGTTTTTTCTCAGGTGTGTGTTTTCGTGATTTCTTGCAGGTGCTCTAGCTAAGGCCATTCCTTCCTTCGCGATGATTACTTTTGGACTTGTCGTTTGCTTTACTCGACCAATCACTTTCTTTGTATATTTTTTCTCTATTTAAATTAGTTGGTAGTGGACTTTGTCTCCTCCCAACGATTGAATACATAACAAACTCAAAGTTGCTTTTATATTATTATTTATCTTTGTGGATGAGATTTAGTTGTCTTGGATTACTATATTTACAGCTTATGTATACATACGAGGTCCATATATTTCGTATGTATACAGCTGGCATGTCTACGTACTTGGTCCTACGTATTTTGGGACTGGGACGTTACACTTCGGAAAGGCTTATCAAACCGAAGGAATGTTTAAAATTCAGCTTGTCAACCAGTTTGAAGACATTAATACAGTTGCATTTTCTGATTATTCTCTTGAGTTGTGGCATAATAGACTTGGACATGTTCATTATAAAAGAATTAACAAAATGTCTAGTCTAGGAATTATCTCCAATTGTGGGGGTAAGATGGAGAAGTGTGAAGTGTGTGCTCAGACGAAGATCACAAGGAAACCCTTTCATCGGGTCAATCGAAGCACAGATCTTCTGGAGTTGGTGCACTCCGATATCTGTGACTTCAAATATTTCTCCACGAAGGCCGGGATGAAGTATTTTATAACCTTCATTGACGACTTCTCAAAATACGCGTTCGTCTACTTGCTCAAGTCTAAAGACGAAGCCTTCGAGAAGTTCAGAGAGTTCAGGGCCGAAGCTGAACGGCAGACTGGACAACAACTCAAGAGGTTAAGAAGTGATCGAGGTGGGGAGTACAGGTCTCATGAATTCGCATCATTCTGCAAAGAACATGGAATCATATGCGAGACTATTGCTCCATATTCTCCTCAATCCAATGGAGTAGCGGAGAGGAAGAACAGAACGTTGACAGAAATGATAAACTTAATGCTGCTAACCGCGGGTCTTCCTAAATGCTACTGGGGAGAAGCTGCATTGACGGCCACTTTTATTCTAAATAGAGTGCCATATGCAACTTCAGACGTAACTCCTCATGAACTCTGGTTCAAAGTCAGACCAAACTTGAATGTCATTCGAGTGTGGGGGTGTCTGGCGTAAGTGAAGCTCCCAGATCTGAAGATTCAGAAGCTAGGGACAAGGACTACGAAGGCGATCTTCTTGGGGTATGCCGAGAAGAGTGATGCTAGGAGATTTCTTGATATTGAGTCAAATCATATCATCGAATCTCACAATGCTGAATACTTTGAAGACAAGTTTGCAAAAGACAAAAACATTGTTCTTTCGGACATTCCAAAAAATGATGTAGGTGCAAATGAGACTGAAATCTCATATGGGCCAGTAGTCCAAGAAGAAGCTGTTGTTGATGAAACAACTCTTGTACCAGAACTCGTAGAGCCATCAGCTAAGCGAGCTAGGAGACCGAAAGACTTCAGAGATGACTTTGTCACCTATCATGTGGAAGCAGATCCGCTTACCTATGATGAGGCGATGAAGACCAGAGATGCTATCTTCTGGAAGGAGGCAGTAAATGACGAGTTTGACTCTATTACCTCCAATAACACATGGGTGTTGGTAGATCTACCTGAAGGAGAAAAGCCCATGGGATGTAAATGGATCTTCAAGAAGAAGATGAAGGCAGATGGAACTATTGACAAGTTCAAGGCCAGGCTGGTAGCCAAGAAATTTTCTCAGAAACAGGGGATAGACTACTTTGACACGTACGCTCCAGTAGCTTGGATAACCACAATCAGGATGTTAATCACTCTAGCAGCTATATATAAGTTGGTGATACATCAGATGGATGTAAAGACAACATTTCTGAATGGGGAGCTGACCAAAGAGATTTATATGCAACAGCCAGATGGATTTGTCGTCAAAGGTCTTGAAGACAAAGTCTGCAAGTTGGTGAAATCATTGTATGGTTTGAAGCAAGCTCCCAAGATGTGGCATGAGAAGTTTGATAAAGTTATTAGGTCAAACGGCTACAGAGTTAGCCAGACGGATAAATATGTTTACACAAAGTTTGCTGATGGAAGAGGAGTCATCGTTTGTCTGTACGTGGACGACATGCTAATCCTAGGTACGGATATAGGCTGTGTCACAGAGACAAAGAAGTTCCTCTCAACCAAGTTTAATATGAAGGACTTGGGGGATGCAGATGTCATCTTGGGCATAAAGATCATCCGAACAGACACTGGAGTAGCGCTGTCACAATCTCACTACATTGAGAAGATGCTCACACGCTATGGGTATAAGGATCTTCTAGGGATCGATACGCCATACAGGTGTGATCAGAAGCTGAAGCCGAACTCAAGGGAAAGCGTCAGGCAGCTGGAGTATTCTAGCGTTATTGGAAGTTTGACGTACGCAACCACTGCCACAAGGCCTGACATAGCTTTCGTCGTGGGAATGCTGAGTCGGTTCACAAGCAACCCAGGGGTTGAGCACTGGAAAGCTGTGAAGCGGGTGATGAGATATCTCAAGAAGACTCAGACATATGCACTGCACTATAACGGGTATCCGACAGTAGTGGAAGGCTTCAGTGATGCTAGCTGGTGTTCAGAGATGGAAAGCGAGAGATCTACAGGTGGATATGCCTTTTCCTTGGGTGGAGCTGCTATATCATGGAAGTCGAAGAAGCAGACTATATCTCTCGTTCCTCCATGGAATCTGAATTCTATGCACTTGAAACTATAGCAGATGAAGCAGAATGGCTTCGGGAGCTCATGTATGATCTTCTAGTGGTTGGGGCTCAGATACCGATAATACCGATATACTGTGACAACCAGATGACTGCGGCGGTGGCATCAAATGACCTCTTCAACGGAAAGAAGAGGACTGTGCGGTTGAAGCATAGGACAATACACGATCTTATCAAAAGAGGTGTAATTGCAGTGGTTGATGTTCGGAGTCAGGAGAACCTGGCAGATCCGTTCACAAAGGGCCTCAAGCGCCAGTTGGTCGATGACACAGCTTGTAAAATGGGCTTGAAGGCATTCTGATAGTGTGTCTTTGTAATCCTACCATAAAGTTTTATGCTATTAGTTCAAAGAGAAATCTACTAGGCATCTAACTTTTGGTTCAAAGGAGGATCACTGACTGGGAAACTATCAGGTAACAGTGGGTACTTGTTCTCTGGAACATGGAAGGGATACGGACCCATAACCACTGTTGTCTACTATGTATTTTCTGCAAAAAAAATAGATCATGTGGAAGGGTGGCTTAAACGCCTTAATGAGTTCTCAGGCAGAGTGAATGCCTGGGGTGCTTTACAGGAAGCACGGTAAAGCAGCACTACAAGGAGTGAAACTCCATGCTACAGTGGGGTGACTCCACCATGAGGTTCCCAGGTAGGGGTAATGCCTCGGCCTTGCAAGCCAAGTCATAGCGGCGTAGCACCACAAATAGACAGGTAGCCTAATGCTGTAAGACATAATTAAAGAGTTGTAGATAGTACTACAAAAGAGAGGATGGTCCTATGTTACAGTGGCACGACACCACGATGAGGTACCCAGGTAGGGGTAAAGCCTCGGCATTGCAAGCCATGTCGTTGCGATGTAACATCGCAAGGAAGCCTTAGGCTTCATGCTGAGTAGATTGGCACTACAAAGAGGCTGATACCTCATGCTACAGTAGTATGACACTACGATGAGGTTTCCAGGTAGGGATAATGCCTCGGCTTCAGGCCATGTCATAGCGGCGTAGCATCGCAAGGAAGCGCAAGGCTTCATGCCATATCTCTTTAATAAAGAACTTACCTATAGTGTATGGAAAGAGATATCAGGCCGTCTCTTGAGGGTAAACTTGTAGACGCCCAAAATTATACACTGAAACCGGGCTGGCACAGGGCCTTTAATGTGCAGCCAGAAGCACACGTAACTACACTTTATGAGTGGAAAGAATTATAATTGCGGTGCAGAATTCAAGGGTCCATTCTTGTATCACATTGTTATTTAACCCATGCGGAAAGATTCAAGTCGTCAGCGACATCTATCATAATGCAAAATGGACAGTTACTGTGGGGAACGCTCAACCCTGAACATATATATATGTTGTGATATGTGGGGGATTGTTGGTGCTTTCTTTACATGGAGAGAGCTTGCTCTCAACATGCCTTGTAAATTTTAGTCCCACATCGGAAATGCACCATGAGTTATCTCAACATATATACTTGGGTGTGTTGTTGAGAGATGCACATGGGGTGGTGACCCTAAGGAGGGAACCATGTGGGTGATTTTACTAGGAGGTAAAAATAAGGCTCCAAGGATTAAGCATTAATGCTTTTGTCATTCTCTTGGATTAATTCCATTTGGAGCTAAGCCCCAAAGGGGCTTAGCGACTCGGACTCGGGCTCGGGCTCATGGGCTCATGAGGCGTAATATGGCATTTTGTTGGCACACTTTGTACTTAGCACGTCAGCAGTCATACGGTCTTTATACGGCTCATATGCGGCCATGCAGTCTTATGCGGCATGCGGCTCATATACGGCCTTATGCGGTCCATGCGTCTCATGCGGCTCATGCGGCCATACGGCCATACGGCTCATGCGGCCATGCGTCCATGCGATACATACGGTTTATGCGGCTCATGCGGTCCATGCGGCTCATGTGGTCCATGCGGCCATGCGGCTTATGCGACTCATGTGGTCTATGTGGCCCATGCGGTCCTTGCAGCCATGAGGCTCATACGGCCAGGCTGCTGCTGCTGCCGCATGGAGGGCTCCGCTGACTGTGCAGATTACAAGTCAGTTATGGAAAGGCTGAATCAATGCGATCTTTGTGGGATTTGAATTAATTTTGTTGCTATCTTTGTGGGATTTGAATTAATCTCATTGCTATCTTTTTGGGATTTGATTCAATCTTTCCATAACTGAAGAGGCGGCTAGGGTTTCCACCCTCTCTCTATAAATACTCTCTTCTGGCCTCCTTTGTGGTGACTACAAAAAATATAAGTCAGAAAAGGAGAAAAAGGGAGAGAGCTGCTGCCGCCATTGCAAGTCCATCCGAGGAGTCAGAACAGAGGTGACTTCGAGCGTTCCACAAGTTCTTCAAACTTGCTGGTTCCTGGAAGCAGATCGTGTGGGACGAATCTTGCTTTGAGCAACGGTATTTTGACACCCCAACAATTTTCTCCTTCTCATCTTTCTCTAGATTATTGTAACTCGTTCTGTCTCAATTGCAACACGTTTGCAAGGAAGAACGAGAAATCTTCTCTTCTCTATTTCCCTCATCCATATTGTAATCGAATTATTTGGTTTTTGTATCATCGTAGATCTCTGTTGCATCTGTTTTACCATCTTTGATTAAGCCCCGGGACTAACAAGAAACACTTTCTACATTTATTACCTTCAAATTTCTCTCATGTCTATCTGTGCGCCAACCGAAACGTTGGATGACTGTTACCCGCCGGAACGTGAAACTATGGCTTCATCAATGAATTGCAGTTGTGAACATTCAAAGCATCATCAAGTTTGGTCGCTTCCAGTAATTCTCTTGATATGAAGAATAGGTCATAGGTGGGAAATAAATTAATTCTAGGAAATTATTTTACTAGGGCTCCGGTGTGAGGACATGGCATTGAAGTCGTATCATGTCCGTGATATAGCGTTCGATTAAGAGTTCAGGAAACAAAAAACAAAACAAAAAATCCTAGAACTAAGAAGAAGAATAAGAAGAACTATATTATTTTTGGGGTGCTCGAGAGGAGATGTAGCGTTTGTCGAGAGAATGGAGAGCGAGGATTTGGATTTTTTTTTTGTTGACAGAGGCGGGTGAGAGGAAATAGAGAGGAAGGGGATCCCGTGCAGATTAGGTGGAGAAAGAGGAAGAGATGAAAATAGTTGGATTTGATTTATTCTTATTTTGACAAGATTTGGAATTTAATCCTACGGCTATAAAATTTATATCGTACGGCTACAAAGAGGGGATAGTAGGGGATACATAAAAGAGAGGATCCCTATCCCTCCTCATATATATATATATATATATATATATATATATATATATATATATATATATATATATATATATATATTTCGTGGCGAACGCTCCCACCGGGAATCGATCTCCTGACCACTCGGGCCACATGCATCTCTCTTAACCAATAGGCTAGAGGTCATTTGCTATATATATATATATATATATATATATATATATATATATATATATATATATATATATATATAATGTTAAACAACTCGCGACCTATGCCGCCTGCTGTGGTGCAACCCAATTTGTCCCCCTATTTGTGTGTGTTGTAACTATTGGTGAAAAAACCAATTTTTACTACCCCTTTATTCTTATTAAATTCCTATCATTACACCCTATTATTTACAATACCATTCAAGCTACCATTTTTTGGCTCTTGATGGCTAATAATTATTCCATTATTCCTATTAATCTCCTTTAAATCCTTTTGGGTTATCTAGTCTATATATTCACTTTATTTTTCTAAGTAAAAGACAAGAGAGAAGAAAAAATCTCTCCATCTTCTTCCTCCAAAAATTCAGAAAACTGCTTCTCTATTTCGTTCCTCCATTTCCATTATAATTCTTTCTATTTTCTGGACAAGAGCTAAGTTTGGGTCGATCTCTACGAATTGTGTGCGACGACGGGATACCGGTAGAGCGGGGATTTTACCACTAGGAGCATTCGGAACAAGTCTCCACATAGACCTGAATCAACTCTTAGGGCAATGCTTCGTGCATGACTTCCCCGGAGGCCGGTAAACTTAATTTATTTCAAGACATAAAAGTATTTTTTTCCAACAATCTAAGAGTTGATTATTATTTTTTCTTGATTAAATTTTTAACTAATCCAAAGTAGATTAATCTTTTTATCATATGCATACTTATTACTTGAATTTTGTTGCTGGAATCTGTTATTACAAGAACAAAGTCATATTGTTCTGTTGTTTGTCATGCTTTAAGAATTAAAATTGCATAGGGAGTGGTACTTTAGTTTTAGGATAAGGAAAGGATCATGGTTGGGCCACAAAACATAGAAAGGGTCAAAAGAAAGGAAAAGAAAGAACAAATATTGGTTGGTATTGATGACAGAATAATTTGTGCTAACAGCACCATCATGTTATCGTTCATGGTGAAAACGGTTGGTAGGCTTCCACTTGGGATGTTAAAGATCTCTGCCACTCTATGTTGATATGGTTAAATTCTTTTGCTTATACTGAACTCGTGCGCGGTTGTGTATTTGAGCATTATTTTTGTTTTAAGTTATAGAATCTTCATATTTTGGAAATGGAACAGGCTTTGCTTTGACAACCAATAACCCAATATAGGTACAACTTTCCATACTTAAAATAACTCTTTTACCTCACTTCTTTGTTGATAATTTTCATATGTTTCAGCAGAATATCTATGATACCAATAACCCAATTTTGACTGTTTTCAATTTAAACCTAGCTTGATTGCATATTTGTCCTACATCAAATTAGTATCGAAGCCTAAGGGTCCGTTTGGATATATTTTCTGAATTTTTTCCTGAAAACAGTTTTTTGAGAGTAAGTTATAAAACTATTTTCTGAGTATATAATTTCTGAGTTTGCGTTTGGTTAGTTTCGTCTAGAAAATAGTTTTCAGAAACGAAAAACAAAAATTCTGTTTGGTAAATATTTTTTTAAAATAATTTTTTTAATGTATCATGTGTCACATTATATCAAGTTATGGATTCTGTGTCCGTAGAGAAAAAGTAGTGTCCAATCCCAAATTTTGTATGTCATCTCTGTGTCCACTTTGACACATTTCTTGTCTTGCCTCTGGGTCCTATACAACCACCCCACCCTGCCGGAGCTTCGAGCTTGGCCTCCACTCCGTCGGCGAGGGTGGGTCGAGAAGTCAGTGGCTAGGGCTGTCGAGATAGGTTTGCTGTCATGGACGAGCTGGAGGAGCCTCGATGAGTCCGGGAGGAGGACGTGCTCGAGGTCCATTATTGTCGACCGCCACCAATCTCCGACGACCACCGGCCTCCGACGACAGTTGTCTCGCCACCGGATCTGAGCGTCACCATCAGAGAACCCCGACACGCCGGTCTCCGCCTCTACCATCGCCGACGCACAAAGTTTCTCGGTCGAAGTCGGAGTCGGAGGAGGAGGGGAGAGGGAGGTTCTTAGTCGTCGAAGGAGGAGGAGGGGAGAGGGAGGTTCTCGATCGGAGGAGGAGGCGGAGGAGGAGGAGGAAGGGAGAGGGAGGTTCTTGGTCGGAAGAGGAGGAGGAGGAGGAAACGGTGGGGGAGTGGGAGGCGGTGGAGAGGAGAGTTGGGGAGGAGCGGGTGGAGGTGGGGATGGAGAGTTGGAGAGCAAAGAGCACAAATGTGAGAGAGAGAGAGAGAGATAAGGGAGAATGGGCGGAGTTTGGGGGTTCGGGCCCGCAGGTTGGGAGAAGTTGATTTCAGAAAGTAGGTTTTGGGACTTCTCCAAAAACGAATTTTAAACGTCGGTGTTTCAAAAAAAATTCTAAATGTAATGTTCGAGATAGTTGTATCCAAACGTGGTTTGACCTATATTTGATGTTATAACTCAAAAATCTGAGTTATAACACCTAACCAAACGGACCCTAAGTTTTTCTGCACCTTTGTTGAGTTGTTGAAATTTGAAATCCAATTAAAGAATCATTTTATGCTTTGTTAAATATTATATTATATTATAGAGGTTTTAATTTAGCTTATTCCAAAAAAAAATAGAAGTCATGGTATCCAAAAGCTTAGAAGTCAAGTGACCGCCTGCTTCAAAACCTTATTTACTCTGGTTTCACAAGCTTTCGTGTGTTGCCGTTAGGTGAGGCAACATGAAACAAGGTTTGGTTTCTTGAGGTGTCAAAGTTTTTCATGGTAGGCTTTATCTTACCAAAGGCACCATTAGTGTTACTAAGATGAATATGGATGTTGCCATGGTTACATTACTATGATGTGCCATTTTTATGCTTTGATGATTTATGTTATGGGATGTTTAGCAAATAATAGAACTATCTCTAACTTCTTCTTCAGTTGTGTTATTAGATAATAAAATAAACATTTTCTAACAATATAAGAATATATTCCTATGACTCTTTTATTTGTGGATGATTTATTAATTCACTATTCATGAACCGAATCTTTCTGGAACTGGCCTAAAAAAATGGATGAGATTGTTAGGAGGAAATCTCGTTTAATCTTAGATTTATAGTACTTGTGATTATTTAATCCAAGACATGTTTATAGGTACCTTTTATAAGAATCAAATTCATAGAAATTTGCATTGGTTCATGCCCCTGGGTTCTTAGTAGTAATATATATAGGGATGTATTTTTTTTTTTGGCTGCATTATGCTATTGGCAATTTTCATCATTAATAAGAAATTCAATGTTTGTTTTAGGTGCAACTTCTTTGCTTCTTATTAGGCCACATAGTAATCTCCAACCCTCAATTATTACGAAGTTTTAATATTATTATTTTTCCTCTTCTCGTAGTACAAAATGTTTCTTCTATTACCTTTAATTGCAAATTAGACACACATAATTGTTTTAATAATTAAATAATGTACAACAGTCTAGTCAGTATATATATATAATTTTGATATATACATGTTGTTGTAGAGTTCAATATTTGTAGACATATTATATTATGTTCCTATCAACAATGACTGGAGTAACATGCACCTTTACCCATAGAATTTCCATATGAATGAGTTAATCTATTACTTATATTTTTTTTACAAAGTTTCATTGGCATAAATTTCTTGAAGAACGGACATATATTATACGAGATGCAACTTGATGAAAAATAAATTTGTTACACATAGATGATCTCTCAGTGGTCTCTGAGCGATCTGATATTATTGCTCAATGTCTAGATGTCACTCCCCGTTCCCAGAATGCGTATTTTAATACGTGTGCTGCTTGAATGTATTTATTTAATATTTAGCATGCATTTGTTCTGTATTTAATTCCTTCAATTTCACGCTAATTATTTTTTCTGTATTTTATTTTCTACTTTTGCTTTGCCTTGGGTTCGGCTTGGGTTGGTTTGTTTTAGTTTAGGATGGTTCGTCATGAACCCAACCAACCCCCTACCTACCACCATCCCTATTAAAGCCCAACTACTTTTTCTCTCTTCATTCATTCTCATTTACTCTTCTTCTCCTTTAACCTCTCCTCTAACCTAAGAAAATTCATAGGCAAGTGCATCTTGCTTCCACATGAGAACCCATTTTTATGGTTCATTTATCTTCCTCTCATGATTCTAAGATAGTTTAGAACTTGACATTTTCCATTTTGAAAGTTTTATTTTTGTAGATCTAAAAATTTGCTATTTTCGGATTTTAATGGTTTTGATCTCTCAAACTTCCTTATTGTAACGCCCCAGTCCCAAAATACGTAGGACTAGAAACGTAGACATGCCAGCCATATAATAAATTTATGTAAGCTGTAAAATGCAGTAGAACCATAACTAATCTCATATATACAAAAATAAATAAATTAAAGATATCATATAATGATAATGAATTGCCTTGATACAATATGTTGGACGGAGACAAATCTACTACCAACAACTAAAGAAAAATACATGAGAAATGAAATGAATTTGGCGAGCGAAGCGAAGACGATACAAGGGCAATCATCCTCGAAGAAATAGCAATGATCACGGCTAGAGCTAGAATACCTGCGAAAGACAAGAGCACGCACCTGGCGAGATAACCATGTCCTCAGAGGGACGTAACAAGACACATAATATCATGCCAATAACTGAATAATAAAAGCTCAATAGAAACGTATATACGACTAAACATATAAAGGTCCTTAACCATTCTATGTGTAATCATGCACTTTGAAGACAACGTTCCACACAAGGGCTCTCGAGACTAGAAACACGGCGCGTTAGCGTTTCAACCAAGACACTAGTGGCATATAGAGAAAAGTAAATACACGGCCCATTATCACTCGAGGGAGAGCTAAGGGGCATCTAGAGAAAAATAAATGCACGACCACTAGCTCTTGGGTGAGTCACTAACGGCAGCTAGAGAAAAGTAAATGTACGGCACATTTGTGTTTCAACCGAGGCACTAGTGGTATCTAGAGAAAAGTAAATAAGTGCACAGCGCACTAGCTCTCGGCTGAGTCACAAATGGCAGCTAGAGAAAAGTAAATATGTGAAAGCCCCTGCTCCTAATAACTATCTTCACCCTTCCCATGCACTACACGTGTTGTATCCACATCACAACATTCCTAATAACTGCTAAGTCTTCTAGACAACCATAAATATTTAGCAGTTATTGCCTATTGCACGGCATGTGCGCACCAATGGCCAGTCGATACGTACGTCCGAGATCTATATGAGACACGTGACATCGTGGCACACAGGTGTCGGACCAATGAATACGGCACAAACAAAGATAGTCCCTTAACTCTAGGCCAAATGTATAAATAAAACTAAAGTATAATAATTTGCAACTATATATGGTTTTGAAAGAACAACTTATAAGAAATAAAACATGCATGATATTAAGCAAGAATTTAAACAGTAAAGGCAAGGTGTCTTGCCTGGTATGACGCCTGGTGTGCTGCGATGATCAAGATGGCACGAACTGCGACTTCGGTGCAACAACTATGCAAGGTGACCTCGGGTGATGGCAAGGACAGTTCTATTGGGTCCAGAAGGGTCAAATTAGTTTGGGTCGACATAATAAAGTACAAAGTTGGTAATGAAATAGGGGTTGTAGGACTAGCCATGGACTGGATGTTAATCGAAGGGAGTTTGATAAATAATATAGATATGATTTTAGAAAACTATTTATAATCCTTGAAAACTATATTTTATTATCCCAAAATATTTTATAAGTAAAAATCGTTTTAGGTCGAAAACTATAATTTACTCAGTAAAAATATTTTATATACATACTTGAAAATATGTACAACAATTTGGACTACATTTTATTAGTTAAAATTTTAAATAAAAAAATCAAGAAAATATTTTAGGGCTAACAAAAGTAATTATTTTGGTCAAGGCTTTAAATAGAAAGAAATAATCAATAATATGTTTAGGGTTTTCTAAATCTGTCTTGAAACCAAATGCAGGATAATATTTATACATTTATTTGTAGCAATACAAAATATATGCATGTTTAGACAAAAAGCCACAACAAAATAAAAATAATATTTTTAGGGCTTTTAAGCCCCATCTTGTAATATATATAGGGTCAAGTCCCCCAAAATTCATATATTGTTTTACAAAGTATACCATATAAAATTTATATATATAATAATTAATATCAATAGTATTATAAGATATACTATTTTACTCAAATAATAATAATAATAATAATAATAATAATAATAATAATATTGAAAAAATTGAATAAATAAAATAACCAAAATAAAACCTTTACACTCAACTGTTACTTCCCAAAGAAGACTTGGAAAGAAAAAAAATGAGAAAGGGGGAAAAAGCAACAGGGAGAGGAAGGGTGCGAGAGGGAAGAGAGGGTGCGGAAGAGAGAGTGAGGCGGTCAGGAGTGATCGGAGGGGCGGCCAAGGCGAGGGCGGTGAGGAAGAGCGGAGGGTTTCGGGCTGGGCGACGGAGCGCGGTTGGACGCGTCCGCCGGAGAGGATGTTCGGGGGCTGGCTCGCGGAGGAGCGGAGAGGGGTCGGGCTTGGCGCGGAGGTGCTGGGAGACGGCGAGCGCCGAGATGGCCGGACTGCGGTGGAGCGGTGCGCGAGGGAGGTGGACTCGGTGCTGGGCGGCACCTGTAACTCCTCTTCCTGGATTTTAGTTTTATTATTATTTTATTGACTTTATTTCTAGTTGAAAAAAAATGTTGTTATCATAATCGTTATATATTTGTGACACTACTTTCGTATGACTTTTATAAATGATATTTAGTTTTATAAAAATGTGTGTTCTCGAAATTCTATGTCCAATATTTGGTTCCTAAAATAGTTTTCAAAGATAAAGATTTTGGATAATAAAAATATATATATTTAAACTACTTTTGATGACTAAATAATATGTTAAATCATTATAGTAGGTAAATATTAAGAGCTACAATGGATTATTGTTTTCACAAATAAAATCCATTCAAATATATAATTTTTATATATCTTAAATTAATTGATAGTGAATATTAAATAAATCTTATGGTCATCCCTTGTTGATTTAGATTTTCAGACGAGTATCAAATGAATATTTAATTATGGGAAAGGTTTGATTGATTTAAATGTAATAGTTTTACTAAATAAATTTAAGTTAGATTTGTTCTCATATGAATATTGTTTAGCTATTATTAGCTACTAGTAGATAATTGTAATATTAATTTGAGACTTGATCAAATCGAATATAGATGATGGTTTTGATTTAGGGGAGGATTTGATCCTTCCTACTAGAAAAATCCTCTGCACTATATGTATAGAAGGAAGTTTTATTTAGGCAATTGATAAAGGCACTGCCTAATTTGATCGGGGCTAGCCCATTTGTAAGTTTGTGTTATTTACAAGTTTGCCATTGAAAAATTTTATTAGGGCTAGCCCATTAGGTAGTATAAAAGTCAATTGTTTTATTTCTCTTCTCTTTCTCTTCTTCCTCTCAAATTTTCTTCTTTTCTCAAATTTTCTTCTAAACCCTAGATTGAGATTCCTCTTGTCCCTACAAAAATCTTCCTGTTTTGTAACCCCAGAGCAGTTATCAACGAATATTCGTAGTAGTCGGTATGTTTTCGACTACTATATTGCAAAGTTTGTTAAATAATCGGTTGATTCCTAATTTTTGAATGTTCTTTTATAATGTAGAAAATATGGAAGAACTTGGGACTTCAAATATAGCAATCGATCATCCCGGTCCTTCCGAAGAACACGACATTCCCTCCAAAGAACTCGTGGTTTGTCCCTGACCTAGTTACATTTTTTCGTAGTCCAGAAATGGACTGCCACATCGCACGGCAGTCCATGAACTACTTAGGACTGCCAGAAAGTATGGCAGTCGAGTTAAGTACGTATGAACGTAAGGACTGCCATACTTTCTGGCAGTCCTATATACTTCAAGGACTGCCCAGAAATGTGGCAGTCATAAAGTTGATAATCGATTCAACTGGACTGCCACACATTTTGGCAGTCCATGAACTACTTAGGACTGCCAGAAAGTATGGCAGTCTAGTTGAATACGTAGGAACTTATGGACTGCCTCACTTTCTGGCAGTCCTATATACTTCAAGGACTGCCCAGAAATGTGGCAGTCCTAAAGTTGATTGTATATTCAACTGGACTGCCACACATTTTGGCAGTCCATGAAGTACTCAGGACTGCCAGAAAGTATGGCAGTCTAGTTGAATACGTAGGAACTTATGGACTGCCTCACTTTCTGGCAGTCCTATATACTTCAAGGACTGCCCAGAAATGTGGCAGTCCTAAAGTTGATTGTAGATTCAACTGGACTGCCACACATTTTGGCAGTCCATGAAGTACTCAGGACTGCCAGATGTTGTGGCAGTCTAGTTGAACAGCCTGAATTGGATATTGTATTTGGTTTTGTCATTGATTTAGGTATTTAAAAAATTGTAAATTTATTGTAGGGCACCCCATCTCCTATGTGCACAGATTTGAGCAGTAAATTCTCGACAGATATTGTCTTTGAAACTTACGCCGAAGCATTAGAATGGTGCAGAGAAGTTGGAAGGCAAACCAACACAACCCTTGTAACTTCAAGGTCGCTACGGTGTCGGCCGAAGCGTCAAACTGCAGAGATTGGCTGTGAAAGAGGTGGGACGTATAGGGTGCATCGTAAAAAAAGTGAACTTCTCCCAATAATATCTGGGAAGAAAGAGGCAGGCTCAAGGAAATGTGGTTGTCCATTCAAGCTAGTGTTGGGGTGCAGGACTGGCGAGAAGTGGACAGTTGTGGTACGTAATGGGATCCACAATCATTCTATTCCGGAGACGCTAACTGGTCATGCCTACGCCGGAAGATTGAAAGATGATGAGAAGAAGTTAGTTACAGAAATGTCAGCTTCCGGAGTTGCTCCAAAAGAAATATATTCTGCGCTGCTTCAGAAGAATGAGAGGAACAAGTCCACTATGAGGACAATTTACAATGCACTAGCGAGGTCTAGAACGAGGAGTCTAAAAGGAAGAATGGCGATGCAACAAGTGATGAAATTGCTCGCCGAAAATCATTATGTGGAATACCATAGAAGACTTCCGGTGAGCAATGAAGTCGTTTCTCTATTTTGGTCTCATCCGGATTGCACACAGTTGGCACGGTCCTTCGTCGATGTTTTGGTTCTTGATTGCACCTACAAGACTAATAAATTCAAGATGCCTCTTCTTCACATTGTTGGGTTCACTTCAACCCGAAGGACATTTTCAGTTGCCTTTTGTTTTATGAGGACCGAAACATTAGAGGACCGAAACATTAGGGCCACTATGATGTATTAATTGACGAAGCGTAACATTTTGCATAGACTAATGTATAGTTGATGAAGCGTAACATTTTGCATAGACTAATGTATAGTTGACGAAGCGTTATAGTTGACGAAGCGTAACATTTTGCATAGACTAATGTATAGTTGACGAAGCGTAACATTTTGCATAGACAGCTGTATACTTGACATTGATTAGCAGCGTTGCATTTTGTATTTTACTGACAAAGCGTAGCATTTTGTATCTTATTACAAGTAGCTGTTTGTATGTGGACTGCTCACAGCAAGTTCTGATAAGGACTGCCCAGTTCCTGGGCAGTCCATATATGTATTTGGACTGCCAGGAACTGGGCAGTCCTTATAAGAACTTGCTGTGAGTATGTGGACTGCCCAGTTCCTGGGCAGTCCATGCTCACAGCAAGTTCTGCTAAGGACTGCCCAGTTTCCTGGCAGTCCACATACATATATGGACTGCCCAGGAACTGGGCAGTCCTTATCAGAACTTGCTGTGAGTATGTGGACTGCCAAGTTCCTGGGCAGTCCATGCTCACAGCAAGTTCTGCTAAGGACTGCCCAGTTTCCTGGCAGTCCAAATACATATATGGACTACCCAAGAACTGGGCAGTCCTTATCAGAACTTGTTGTGTGCATGGATTGCCCAGGAACTGGGCAGTCCACATACTCACAGCAAGTTCTTATAAGGACTGCCCAGTTCCTGGGCAGTCCATATATGTATGTGGACTGCCAGGAAACTGGGCAGTCCTTATCAGAACTTGCTGTGAGCATGGACTGCCCAGGAACTGGGCAGTCCACATACTCACAGCAAGTTCTAAGAGCAAGGTAACATTCACGTAATACGCAAGATAACATTCACATAATACGGAACATAACATTCATATAATACGCAAGATAACATTCACATAATACGCAAACTTGCAAGGTAACATTCACATAATACGCAAGTTCTAAGAGTCAAAGCAAGATAACATTCACATAATACGCAAACAAGTGTTCAACCAATTTGAAACTGTTGACACAGACAAGTGTTCAACCAATTAGAAAAGTTTTGCAAGTCACCCAACTACCAAATACATTCAACCTTAAAGGAAATTACATAGTCATTCAGTATCATGACGCATCTTCGTGCGTCGCTCATCGATAAATGGGTAATCAGCTGCGATGTTCTGCATCTGGGTACCAATATCTTCGTAATTCTCCCCCTTGCATTGGATTAGACTTTTCCCCAACTTCTTCACTTTCGAAGCCTGCATGAATACATATCATAATTTTAGGAACAAAAAATTTACCACAATATGGGTTCATTAAACAAACTAGACTAACCATCTTCTGCAATGCATCATATAGTGCTGACTTGGAAGGTATGGGTGCTGCTACCGGCACTTTCGCACTTCTCTTATCAGGATTCAACATCATACCATGTCCGGCATGCCCATAGTATTCCATATAGTCCTCACTACAATCCCACATCTCCACCGCCGGCGTTCGTACGGTTTCACCGAGAAGATGTTGTTGCCAGTCAACGAAAAAGTACGACCCCCATGGGTAGAACGGCGGGACGTAGGTCGACGGTTTCTTCCCTTTTGCAGCGGTCCTTAATTTCAACGTACTCGGGATAGTCTGTACGTATCCAAACTGACGCAGCACTCTATCGGGGATGTGAGGCTCCTCAATTTCATGACAAAACAACGGACCTCTAAATAGTGCAACTGGTTGCACAGGACGAGTGCTATTTCGCAGATCCTTGTATGGATGTCAAATAATCTACAACATGCATTCATTACTTAAGGAGTTACCAATTAATGTGGAATACTAGAGTGGTAAGTAAATGCTAGTTCAAGTTACTATTGTTTCACCTCCTTTGCAGTCAGATCTTCTAGAGCAACACGTAGGGTAGCCAACGTATGTGGATGTCTCGTATCTATCTTAGCCGGCCTCCACCTACACATCCTGGGCATCTGCTCATCATAATTTCGATTAAGAGTAGCCCTATTGAGCGTCGGAAAATGCTCATATATCCACGCCTGAAAATGTAAAATATAACAATGTTATCGTTATCGACATAATTTTATACAATTGTATAGACACAGTATGCTAGGGTTTGCTTACATGGAGCAGTGTTTGACAACCAGCTATCGTCTTCGACTCGACTCGAGATGCAGCACCTAGTTCGCGGTAAAGGTGTGCTAGTATACCACTTCCGAACGATATTTCATCCACAGCGTTCAAGTCCGTAAAATTATTTAGATATTTTGCATGTACGGCTGTCCCGGACTTGTCTGTAATGCCGACGGCTCCTAGGATGAACTGCATGTATCCACGGGCCACGAGGTTGTCATTACCATTGTTGTCGTCGGCGTCGTCGGCATCATCATTGAAAGTATTCCTCAAAAAACTTAAAGGAACTCCATAAGACTTCTTAAATTCCGGGATTGTGGTAAAAGTCTTGGACTCGACACCGAGACAATTGGCAACCAAATCCACCATCTCATCATACAGGTCGAAGTCGCCCTCGGAATAGTCCATCGACATTTGACGACCATCAACTCTAAGCCCTAAAATGTGGTGGACATCATCGAGGGTGATTGTCAACTCTCCGTCTGCGAGATGGAAGCTGTTAGTTTCTGGATGCCAGCGCTCCACAAATGCAGAAATCATTGCGTGGTCCAATATCTGATATGAGTATTTTGCCAAATACTGCAATCCGGTGGGGGTGATTTTTTGCTTCACACTCTCTTTCAACTCATTAAATCCCCACGTACTACACATCTTCGCATGGTTTATTACCCTCAACATGCGCGAGCTTTTCTGCGAATAAAAAAAACAAAGATCCAATATTACATATATCTATTATTTCGAATAGTTAATCTATATAATAGGTAAGTAACTTACCGGATCCTTCCATATTTCATAACAAATGTGGTTCTCGATTGAATTCAAAATTGAGCAACCAACTGGGCCCGCATCTTCCTCTTCCTCTTCCTCGGGTACTTGAGAAGGACCCGATCCAGCTTCCTCGGGTACTTGAGAAGGACCCGATCCAGCGTCATCTCTCATTCGGGCAATGGGTAAATCATCATCATCGGAGGAATCATCACGACGAGTCGCCGCCGCTTTCGCCAAACGCTTTGCAACACGTTTCGTTCCACGTGTTCTTGTTTCTGAGGCTGGTTCGGGTTCTCTAATTGATAGCCCTTTCTCGACATTTCTACCAGCTTCACGCGCCTTGCGATCCGATGCGGTGGGACGTTTTCTTTCGGGCCTGGCCTCAATATCCTTCTCCTTTGTCTTCTTTTCATGACTATTATTGAATATTAATTACATATTAAAATTTGAATTGGAAGAACTGTCTCAGGACATGTGTAACTAAAGACTGCCCACATTTCTGGCAGTACAACATGCACTTAGGACTGCCAGAAAAGAGGGCAGTCCTAACTCACATCATGTGTACGAAAGGACTGCCCACTTTTCTGGCAGTCCTAACTTTATGTTGGACTGCCAAAAATGTGGGCAGTCCCTTGTAACACATCTCATGCTAATGGACTGCCCATTTTTCTGGCAGTCCATCATAGAGTCAGGACTGCCAGAAGAATGGGCAGTCCTTCGCTACACATGTTATGCCAATGGACTGCTCATTCTTCTGGCAGTCCAACTTACAGTCTGGACTGCCAGAAGACTGGGCAGTCCTGGCCGACGCCAACTTTTGGCAAACACGTTCGCCTTGCGATCCGATGCAATGGAAATAACGAACGTAATTGATCCTGCTAGTTGTCTCAGATAATTTCTAGGGTTTTCGACAGAAATGGAGGAAGATTTCGCACCTTGTTTGCGAGGACGGTTTCGGGGCCATCGTTCTCCTTGGACGAGAGAAGAGGACGTGGGGAAGAAGAGGAAGATGATGAAGCTGCTCGCCGAGTGGTGGAGAATGGGGTCAGTGTTAGGGCTTAGGAGGAAGAAGAAGAGGGAAGTTAGGGTTCTTGAGGAAGAACGGGAAGTTTGTGTTCGGGGGGGGGGGGGGGGGGGGGGGGGGAGGGCGGGAGTACTTGGGACAGCCCTATGATCAAATAAATGGGCTGTCCTGAGTAAAACCCAAAAAAAATTGGACTAGCCCCAATCCGGACTAGCCCCGATCAAAAAAGGCAGTGCCTTTATCAATTGCCTTTATTTATTGTTATAAACCAAAACCACCATCGCCATCACCATCCGGAGCAGATCATCTCCCAGCTCCAGGCCAAAACCATCTACGTAGTCCTCTCCTCCCGGACTCCGACCATCAACCACCACCAATATCACCAGCATCATCTTCATCCAAACGTCCCCACCACCATATCATGTGTCGCACATCGCAACACCATGGCCAATATATTGATTCTGTGTCATTGTGTCTGTGTCCATCAGGTTGAGTCCATCCAATACCTCTCACAGAATACAATATCCTGTGTCCGTTAATCACGGACACATTCCAAAACCACCATAATCAAACCCCAAACCCCACAGCTACTACACCAAAAGAATCACAACCACCACATACCAACTGCACCACCGTCGGGGACCCACCCAGCCGTGCCAACCTCGTTGTTGCCGCCACTTTGGCCGGAGATGCCCAGGTCAGGCGTCCCAACCGGGCCGAGCCTCCGCAGCCGCACCATGGCCGCCGAGGTCAGTACCTCCGGGAAGCCGACACCTGCAAGCCGTGACCCGCCTCCCTCCGCGTCTGACCGCGCCCGACGGTCAAGACCCAGGCCTCTACGAACCCGGCAGTCACCACCGTCTGGCGAACCATCCACCACGCGTGCGTCGCCAGCGCCGACGCCCCTTCCAGTGCCTGTGTGCAGCGCACGTGGCGGTGTCCGCCACCAGGCTACAGCCTATGCGCCTTGACCGCCACTAGACGTTCGCCACGGCCAGCCCCGGCGAACCCTCGACCAAGAGAAGACCACCGGGAGCCAGCGCCGCGTCCAGCAAACTATCGTCGTCCTTTTCGAGCGCGTCTCGAGCGCCGAGCGTCTCCCACAACAACCGTCGCGTCCGTCGACCCGCGGACGCCGTCGCACGACTCTCGTGAGTCCGCCCCTCGCCGCCCCTTCCCCGGAGCTCGCCTTTCTCTCTGCGCCGACCAACGCAGGTCCCTAGGTGAGCTCTCTTTCACTTCTTCCCCCCCCCAATTTTTTCTCACCCCACGTTCTCTCTCCTCTTTCCTTCTTCCAAAGGAAATAAAAGGCTGAGATATTAGGTGCACAGTAAACGAGAGAGAGAAACATAATTTTGTTATTATTTTGTATAATCAGTCGGAGGTTACATTCATTACTACTAGTGTAAAATATCCTTGCTAGATGTAGGTATTAGTTTTTTTTTATACATAATGTACAGAGCATAAATATAGATATATTATCCTTATGATTATTATTAGATATTCTTACTATCAATTATTTCTCTCTTTTGTTATAAAAATGTATATATTAGATATTTCTAAAAACACATGGTTTCGGGATAATTATTTGGGCATATAGGTATATATTAGTGATGGGTTTATAAAAAAAATAGAATTGGGCTTATAAGATGCAAATATTTTATATAGCAAATATTTAAATATTGTTCATAAATAAGTTTTTGATAAGTAAATTTAGTGTTGGGCGTTGATAATAATAAATTGGACTTTATACGAGGATAATAATATATGGGCTTGGTGTTGGGCATAAAACCATTAAGAGTATTTCTATTAGATTTAAATTGTTATGAGCTTTTATTTAATTATTTTGTTATATGACAGTGTTTATATTATATACTTTCATGGGTATTAATAATATTATTTTACTATTGTATCATGTAAATTCAAATATGTTGTTACATTAATTTGTTGTATATTAAATTACAGGCTTGACCTAAAAGCATGGTTTTACATAGTATTTACCTAGAGACTATTTTGATAAATAAAACATATAGTTTCAAGTATGAAATAGATTTTCTAAATTGATTATAAATATTTTTTTTATAAAAATACATAATTTTTATAAAACGATTTCCTTCAGAAATTAATTTTGACCGTGATCAGTCACATGTTCCTATATTCTGTGATTATGACTATTTTATATTGACCCTAGGCTAATCAAACCATTCCGGACTCGATGGAATAATCCGTTCCATCATTAGAGGTTGACTTGCATAGTTATGACCGCCGCGACTATCATGGCACAACGAATTATTGGTTTCACCAGCTAAGGACCTCAGGCAAGTACACTTTCTGATTGCTTTCGATTCATAGTAGTCTTTTAATTTCATGTTTATACATATATCTTGTTGTTTGTTGACACGCTCGTCACGTGGAGTAGTCGAGAGGAAAAATATCTTAGTAGACATGTTGACACCCCAGAACTATCCCTCGTGTCTTTCGTGAATGATAGCAGCTGTACACGATACGTGCAGTGTGCCGTATTTACCCCCTAGCCGTTCACATGTCGAAACAGATATTTCACACCACATAGGTAGATGTCTTTTATTTATTTTTCCTTTTCATCTCCACTGTGCCATGTCATAAGTACTTTCCAGTTTTCATATCTTATATGTTATTTTCATGTCTTGTTAATTCTATTGTGTTTTCGTATTGCCGTCGATTTGTGTACTTGTTCCATTCCTGACTGGAAACCAATATTTTTTAGGTTTAGCCGCGATCACTCTTAGCACTGGAAAGACATGGGTATGCTGAGGCTTACCTAGATAGTGGAACTAGTTGTCATTTTCTTTAATTGTGAGAACTTTGTATTTTCCTTTAAATTTAAATCTTGTAAATGTTGTAATAAACTTAGAAATGTGAATGAGCAACAAATATTATATTTTGTGATTTTGAGCATTTATTTCTTGCGGGCTTGACAGCGTTCTACCGCCGACTCTGCGGCGTAGGCTGGCTTGGACACGTCTCGTATCCGAAAAAGCGGGTGCGGGTGATGACAAGTTTTTGTGGTGGCCCATGCAGGTCAGTTTTTGCAAATTGTTCGAACTCGTGGTAGTACCATATTAGTTGTACTACTGCGAGCCTGCGACTAGGAAATACTCGTTCACAACTAGAAGTAAATCAATTTTAAGAGAATGGTTAGGACTAGGAGTCCCTAATTTTAAATTGACAATTGGGTAGTTAAGGTTGCTACATAGGTCTCACTAGAGGACTCTCAAGATACACTATCGCATTTTTACTCGATGGTATTTATAAGGAGGATAGATTCGTAACATCTTCCCGAAATTTTGAAAGTAGCATTTATTTCTTTTATTTAAATTAAGATATGAATTTTGAAATTTTTAATTAATTATTATTATAGAATGCCTTAGTCATGGTTAAATCTTGGAGCGCCATATGACTAGAAGTGATGGCACGGATAGTGCAGTGGCGTGCTTTGACTAGAATATTAGCTATGGTAGGGAAGACCGAGCCATAAGTGTGTCCGAAGTAGAAAAACTAGACGAAGTTGTGACTTGATCTCTATAAATAATTTAATTAGTTATTTAATAATAATACGACTTTTAGAAGACCCGGTTGTTCCAAATTAGCCCGAACTCAGCCCAAGTCCTGGTGGTCATGTAGTGCGACCAATGACGTCCATGTAGATATATAGATGTGTATATGTATATTGCTAGTCCATTTTTGTCTCGTGAATAATTTCTGTAAATTTTATTTTGAATATAATATATGTATTATTGCTATTTAAATTTATATTTTACTTGGAAATAGTATAGATTAATTTTTTGGGATTTTGCGAATTTATGTAGGATATACATATATACTTGTGTGTAATGTATATTCATAGCAAGTATACGTAGTGCTTTATACATTTTTTTTCTCTTTTTCCTTAATCTTGAATGTTAGAGAAACAGAAATTAAAGTTGTATTTCTCCTATCTTCGATCACCCCCTTCCTAATCAATCGTCTGATTTTAGAACAAAAATTTTTACTTCAAGGACAGATATGTACACTTACCTATCATGATCAATTTTTTCAAATTTTTAGCTTCCTCCATCGTAGTCAATTTGTTTAAAAATTTTAGAAGCCCCTTTGAAATTTTATGGACATAGTTGAAGGAATGATCGGTGACTTACAATAGCAAGACAGAAGCGCACTGTCGCCATTTACTTGACTTATGGAGACCGTGGGTTCACTGCAGCCAGCAGTGCACTGGCGAGGCATGATCCCTAAGTTGAAGTAATTCCAAGTAAGCATGGGTTATCGTTTATTATCAAAACTGTCTTATTTGTCCTATTTAATCTTTGAGTTATTATGCCAATATTGGAAATAGTTAATAAAATATTCGATACCGTATCCTATTTAGAGTCATGCAACCAAGAGTTTACTACAGTCAGATGTACACTGGCGAGGCATAAATTCTCGGTAAATGATTTCAAGTGTGCTACGGTTTTCGAATACCATTGAGGCTACGTTCTTAATTGGCATGTGACTATAAAGTTTTCAAATTGATCTGTGCCTTATTTCTAGTTACAAGCTTCTCAATAAACTGGTTGTTCTCTTCCTCCATATCTTTCTATTTTCGAATCATCTTTTAAACCTATAATTTGATTTCCTTCCACTAGATTCATAATCACACCTAGATTACGATTCTATGATCATGCTTACATAATCGATTATGTTAGAATGGTTTCGTTTTGGACCATCCTTAACGACCTTTCAATCACGACTAGGCTATTCGATTCTATTTCAATCGTGCCAATTCGCATGTTATCCTAGAATTCGTTTCTAAAATCGTGCCTAGATAAGTTTGCTTAACTATTTGTTCGTACCACAATGATTTCAATTTTAATCGATCTTAAATAATTTTTTGTTCATGACTAAATCATAGCCGTGCCTATATTTCAACTTAAATTATTACAAGGTTTTATTTTTCCAATCCAACTATGATCATGACTGTTTTGATCATGTTCATGCTCGTGCCAATTTTCTCAGAAGTTTGATTACGCTGGGATGACTTGTATAATTAACCTTAATCGCAACTACATCTTAGCAACATCATAATGACTTCAACCATGACTTGGTCAGAAGTTGACTGTTGATCCATGCTTATTCCAAACAATAGTTAGTCGTGCCTAACGACTCCTCCTTGTCTAACTAGTCTCATTTTAATTATATCCTTGACCATGATGACTAGACCCTTTGACTATACTCGCGCCACGTGTTATCTTTTCTTAAAGTCAATAATATTCACAACCTAACCCATTTTGATCAATGATCGCATCATTTCTTATATCATTAATCATGACTAATCGTGCCATTCAGAATTTTGAGAATTTATTTCTAAGGTGGGTAGAGGCTCCTATTGATGAATTGTCCTTAAGGTCATTATTAGCTTGTGTCAAATTTTTTTTAGAACACTTAGAACCTTTTATGAATCAGGATCACAAGACTCTAACATTAAACCCTACCTATTTATTTATTACTATTTTCCACCCCCATCCTTCCTTTGATCAATATTTCTTATTAAGAAAGTTTTCGTTATCCTTGATCTTATCTTGTTAACCAATATCAATTTTATTTTAAATTTTTTTTACTACCGTTCCCTTCAGACCTATCGAGCCTATCTATCCTAGACATTCCTTAAATTCGAGGACGAATTTATTTCTAAGGTGGGTAGATTTGTAACTCTTCTTCCCGGATTTTAGTTTTATTATTATTTTATTGACTTTATTTCTAGTTGAAAAAAATGTTGTTATCATAATCTTTATATATTTCTGAAACTACTTTCGTATGACTTTTATAAATGATATTTAGTTTTATAAAAACGTGTGTTCTCAAAATTCTATGTTCAATATTTGGTTCCTAAAATAGTTCTAAAAGATAAAGATTTTGGATAATAAAAATGTATATTTAAACTACTTTTGATGACTAAATAATATGTTAAATCATTATAGTAGGTAAATATTAAGAGCTACAATTGATTATTGTTTTCACAAATAAAATCCATTGAAATATATAATTTTTATATATCGTAAATTAATTGATAGTATTGAATATTAAATAAATCTTAAATCTTATTGTCATCCCTTGTTGATTTAGATTTTCAGACGAGTATTAAATGAATATTTAATTATGGGAAAGGTTTGATTGATTTAAATGTAATAGTTTTACCAAATAAATTTAAGTTAGATTTGTTCTCATATGAATACTGTTTAGCTATTATTAGCTACTAGTAGATAATTGTAATATTAATTTGAGACTTGATCAAATCGAATATAGATGATGGTTTTGATTTAGGGGAGGATTTGATCCTTCCTACTAGAAAAATCCTCTGCACTATATGTATAGAAGAAAGTTTTATTTATTGTTATAAACCAAAACCACCATCACCATCACCATCCGGAGCAGATCATCTCCCAGCTCCAGGACAAACCATCTACGTAGTCCTTCCCTCCCGGACTCCGACCATCAAACACCACCAATATCACCAGCATCATCTTCGTCCAAACGTCCCAACCACCATATCCCGTGTCCCACATCGCAACACCATGGCCAATATATCGATTTCGTGTCATTGTGTCTGTGTCTATCAGGTTGAGTCCATCCAATACCTCTCACAGAATACAATATCCTGTGTCCGTTAATCACGGACACATTCCAAAACCACCACAATCAAACCCCAAACACCACAGCCACTACACCAAAAGAATCAGAACCACCACATACCTACTGTACCGCCGTCGGGGACCCACCCAGCCGTGCCAACCTCGTCGTTGTCGCCACTTTGGCCGGAGATGCCCAGGTCAAGCGTCCCAACCGGGCCGAGCCTCTGCAGCCGCACCATGGCCGCCGAGGTCAGTACCTCCGGGAAGCCGACACCTGCAAGCCGTGACCCGCCTCCCTCTGAGTCTGACCGCGCCCGGCGGCCAAGACCCGGGCCTCTACGAACCCGGCAGTCACCACCGTTTGGCGAACCATCCACCACGCGTGCGTCGCCAGTGCCGACGCCCCTTCCAGTGCCTTTGTGCAGTGCAAATTGAATAAGCAAAACCGAATCGAATTAGTCCATAATCGAATCAAACCGAACAGAATTAAATCGATTTGGTTTTCGATTTATTTGTGCTTTTTTAATATATATAATAAATAAATATACCTAAATTTATATTTATATATATATATATATATATATATATATATATATATATATATATATATATATATATATATATATATATATAAGGAGGGATCTACATTCTCTCACTTTTGTATCCCCCATGCATCCCCGTGATAACATCCGTTGGATCTTGTTTAAGTCATCTAATTTTAACCGTTGAAAAATAAATGGTTAAGATTAGATGACTTAAACAAAATCCAATGGATGTAAAAGAGGGGATGCATGGGGGATGCAAAAGGGAGGGGATACAGATCCTCATATATATATATATATATATATATATATATATATATATATATATATATATATATATATATATATATATATATATGTATGTACATACATACATACATACATACATACATACATACATACATACATACATACATACATTATATATTTACACATATACGTATATATTTTTTTATATAAAAATAAAACTATAAGATTTACCCATTAATATAAATATAAATATATATATATATATATATATATATATATATATATATATATATATATATATATATATATATATATATAAATGAAATATTACCTAAATATATAAAAATAAAATCCGAATTTATTTATAAACAAAAACTAAATGTTTTATTATATATATAAATTAAATACATTAAACTTTTATAAATAAAAACTTTATCAATAAAATACCTATAAAAACATTAAAAATAATATTTAAATGCTATAAAAAATAAAATATTATAAATGACTATATTAGCCTTATTCAGGAAAGTGAGGGTGACACGTGTTCCTAACTGTCAGGACACAGGTTTAATTAAACGGGTTTGGATTTACTGTGTTTATTGGGTTTGCGGGTTTACTGTTCATACAGGTATTGGGTTCGACCTAATAGGTTTTAGGTTTTGGGTTGAGTTTATATATATATATATATATATATATATATATATATATATATATATATATATATATATATATATATATATATATATATTGTGTGTGTGTGTGTATATATATACTGTTCATATACTGTATAATATATTTATATTATTTATTTTTTCTTTAAATATAATTTTTATGTATATCTATTTATATATATACATATTTTTATACCATTTAATGTATATGTACTTCTATGTATATGTATAAATGGTGCTATATTTTGAAATATGTAAATTTACATGTTATTTTATTATTAGTATATATTATGGTTAAATATATTTTATTGCATTAAAATATTATTATAATATTTTAATATGCATATGTATCTATATATTTAATTTCGTATTCTTTGAATTATGACCAATTGAGTCCAGACCTATCATGAGTTTTGTGTTCTTAATTGAGTCTAAGTACATTCAAGGTCTGTACGAGTCTTATCCGACTTGATTCATAGGCTTGGGTCTCGTATATAGACTTCGGTTCAATTTCGTATACATGGATAAATGCATTAAATAATTAATTATTTATTTTCAGAAACTGTATCTTGCTGTATTTGAATTTTTAGACAGTATATATATTTTTATTTTTTATTTTTTTAGACAGTATATATTACTGTAAAAATTTGGAAAAAATTGTATTTACATACTATGTTAATTTAGCTACTTTAATATAAATTTTCCAGGATTTACTTTATAACTTTTCTATTTTACAAAAATAAAAAAATGGAACTTATTTTCAAAGTACTTATGTTTACTGATTTTTAATAAATATCTATATTAATTTATAAATTCCAGAAGAATTAATATAAATTTCTATAATTAACAAGGATCATTTTGGTACTTTATTTTATACATATATATATATATATATATATATATATATATATATATATATATTATATATATATATATATATATATATTGGAGGCTTTTGTCTATCTTTATAATTGTTGGAACACAATGTACAGTCTGATTTATTAATTAAATAATTATGTCTTATGAAGTTATGTATGTTTTTGGGATATTTTAGTATTGGGACCTTACACTACCTTAGTATAGAGACCCTAAAAAGTTGGTTTAGATATTGTGTCACCCCACATTGGTCTCCTATGCTAAAGTCGTCACCTGGCTAGGTGTCAAGTTAGAAAGTCGTGTCACACCACTAGTGTCCGAGTCTTGAGCTTAGTATAAAAACTAAGATTTGTATATCCTTTTTGACAGTAACAGGACATCAGACACCTGTAGCTTCATATTCATACCCTTGCTTTGTACGAGGGAAGTACCCCTACAAACTCTATTTGCTGCATATAATAACGAATTGCGTTAATACAGTTATTTGAACTGAAAAATTATGTCTTACATGTTTCTATATACCTACCGTATGCTTTACATGCTTTAAACTGTTCTTGTATTTCTCACATGTTATAACTTGGGTTATGGAAAAACTGATAGCTGAGTACGTGATCATGCCCCTTTCTCCAGTACGTATGTACCGAGCAAGGTCGCATTACATGCATACCTTGTCGTAGGCCATTATCCCGTATTTCTATATGTTTGTACACCTATGCTTGTAGACTTGTACGTACGTACATTTTATTACATATAGAATTATACACCGGTACATTTTATACCTATTGACGATCACGTGCCTACTCCAATTTTAAACATTACATGTACATCTGTCGCCATAACAAAATTTTCTATATGATAGATTGTGATATGCCATGATTCTTGTTTATTACATCTCTTTTCATGCTCAGTATATTCAGTTTGTAGAACCAATACTTGCTCCCTTCCTGACGAGAAACGTTGCAGGTATATTTACCGAGGAGGACTTGCTATGTGATTCCTATCATGGGGTCGCTATTGAGGATCAGGCCTTAGCCCACGAGGATGTACCTACGAAAAACTCATCTAGTTTGTTGTTTCAGTTGCTCTGGACTTTAAGAGCAGGACTGTTTAGATGTATTTTGTTACTGGATTTGTATCCAGTTTTACATTTTGGACATGTATTTTTAAACATTCGTATATTAGATGTCATGTCGTGCTAATTTCTTCAATATGACAAATGGAGCTGTTAGCACACTTGATCCTTTACTATGTACCTTTTTTTTGAAGAACAACTTACTACGCTTTAACTCAAGCGTAGGCTGGACATGTCTCAATCCGTCCCAACAATTTGGGTAGCGGGTCGTGACATGTCTTTAGTGGTGGCCCATACAGCTCTGAGATTTAAATTGTTTGGTTACACCAAGCATACTTGTAACTAGGATTATAGGATAACTTGATAAACACTAGGAACAATATTTAGAACCCCTAGAGGATTCCTAGGATTGTAACATAGGGAACTCATCATAGCATAGGACCATTACTATAAATTAGATTTTTTTGTAATTGCTTGCTTAAAAAATTCTTATAGTCCTTTTATTTTTCTATTAGATGGTGCTCACACGCTCATTCCAGTATGCCACCCCTGAAAATGGCATACTTCCTATCCAGCCGGATGACCAGTTGACCGGAGTACTTCCACCTCCACCTACCATACACGTCCACTCCACAAATCCACCAACCTAGATGCCTCCACCACCTCCTACATCACAGTCCCAGCAGAACCATATGCTTCCACCACCACCTGCTGCTATACCTGCCCAGACTTCCGTCACTCTCGATGGGAACCAGCTACTTACTCTGATCTAGGGGTTCCTAATGACCCATCAAGGACTTCATGAACTTGAACCCAAAGGAGTTCATGGGGACTGAGGGCATCATAGTCGCAGATGACTGGTTGGACTCAGTAGAGAGGAAGCTCCTCGGAGCTAGGTTGCCAAGTGACCTTCAGGTCGAGGCAGCAGGATTTCTGCTGACAGACTTAGCAGGAGTCTGGTTCAGGAATGAGCTACTATTTACGAGAGGGGGAGCTACATGAGGTCAGTTCAAGATCTAGTTCAAGAAAAAATTCTTTTCGACTATCGCTAGAGTAGCCATGGGGCTACAATTCCAGAACCTCCAGCAGGGGAACCGTTCTGTTGACGAGTATGCAGCAGAGTTCAGTCGTTTGAGCCGTTTTGCCCCTAGCCTAATTTCAGACCCAGAGAAGATGGCAGGTAGATTTTGCCATGGTCTTGTACCAGACATCAGCATCCTCCTAGTGGCAAACGGGATGACTAACTACTACCAAAGCCTGGAGTTGGCCCGGGGGATAGAGGAGCGTCTTCTGTCTTGCAATAGGCTAGCTTCTGGACACAACGGGGGACCTTTCAAGTGCCAGGCTTTCCAGCCGAGAGCATCGATGCCGCACTAGCAGGTATACTGTCCTCCCGTACCGTATCACCCAACACCACCAGTTAGAGCTCCGGGACCACAACAGCAGAAGGAAGCTGTGTGTTCATATTCTAGGAGGCCAGGGCATGACTATGCCATCTGCAGGAAGAGATTGAGACAGTATTTAGCTTATGCGTCTACCACACATCAACTTCGAGAATGCCCAGCAGCAAGGGCAACAGGCACGGGACCGCCTAGGGGACCACCGCTCCCGACCCAGCAGCAGCAGTTTGGACAGCATCTACAACAGCAGCAGAAAGGGCCCCAGGGGAAGGCTTATAATCTAGCTCTTGAGGCGGAGCCGGAGGAGGTTTCAGAGCCAAATTATTTGGCCGATGTCATCACAAGTCATGTTTATTTGTATATTTTTCTAGCCATATGCTTGTTTGATTCTGGTGCATCATATAGCTTTTTGTCATTAGAATTTTTACAAAAACACCATTTACTAGCTACACCCACCAAAAGAGATGAGTAGAGTAATGACAGGAGGCAGACCAGTACCCATTAGAGCTATCTATAGATGCTCTATTACTGTAGCAGGAAAAGAGTTTAGGGGACAATTCTTTGTGATGCCACTTCCCGGATAAGATATCATATTGGGAATGTATTGGCATAGCTACGCTCACGCAACTATAGACTGTTATGAGGGTAGTATTCTGTTCAGTTCCATGAACGTCACCATTCAGTATCATGAGGACATGGACAGAGATCAGCCTAGAGATGAACTATTATGCTACAGTTGGGGAGCTAGCACCGCCACACCCTATCATTATGGAGTTTATGGATGTATTTCCAGAGGATCTTCCAGGACTTCCATCTGAGAGAGATGTGAAGTTCACCATAGATTTAGTACCGGGCTCATCACCAGTGTCCCGGGCTTGCTATAGAGTGAATCCCAAGGAGGCTGTAGAGATGAAGGGGCATATCGATGACCAGTTGAGAAAAGGTTTCATCCGATCTAGTGCTTCTCCATAGGGAGCACCAGTGCTCTTTGTGCCGAAGAAGGATGTGTCACTCCCAGTTTTCATAAATAGGGGTAAAATGGTTATTTTTTATTTTTTGGATATTTTGGAATTATTTCTTTATTAATAATGTTATTTGGGGATTATTTTAGTCGGGTTCGAATTTTATCTCATTTCGACTTGTATCGAGGATCCGGGTAGCTTAGACTATAGTTGGGATCCAAATATTAGTTAGACATGGCCCACAAATTCTACTAATTAGTCTAGTGTAATTAGACTAATCCCATATGACTTAAACGACTCATTAGCAGATTAAAACTTGACCCTTTTGACCCCAAACTCTCACATGACTTAAGTTGACCCAAAGGAGACCAAGGAGGGGCTTTTTGGACTTTTCAAAAAGGTCCAAGAGGGAGCATATGGCCGGCCACTTAGGGTTGGGGTTCTCACTCCATTTCATTTGGTAGTTGCCTCTTCCTTCCTATTTTAGTTCTTCCCCAAAACTTGAGAGCTTCCCTCTAGGTTTTGACCTCTTAAACCCATCCAATCTCCCTCCATTCCACCTAATCTACCAAGGAGAAGATGCTAGCAAGGCTTGGGAGCAAGGAACAAGAAAGGGTGTCCAATCTCAAGGAGTTTCTGTGTCGGAGACGTGTCCATTTGAGAGTAGCATTGGGATCCAACTCCCAATAGGTAAAACCATCTCTCTATTTTGATTTTCCTTCCATTTTAATTAGTTTTGCATCCAATAGGACCACCCCCATGCATAAACCACCATTAGCATGGATTTAGAGGCGCTCATGAGTCCTCTCTAGGAAGTTAGGGTAGTTTTGGTATCCCCATGGAGAGTTTCCAAGAGGAGGCACTCCATGTGTTTGATAGAATGCCTAATAGGCTTATTTGTCTTTTAATTTTAGTTTTATACATGTTAGAGAGTAGATTGTTGTTAGTTAGGATGGTTAGAATAAGTTTCATGTATATGCTAATGTTAGTATCCATGTGGTTTAGCCTACATGGCTCATTCTAGCCTCTACATGTCATTTTAAGTCCTATTTGATAAGTGGACTGTTTTATACATGTTAGATATATATGTTTAGGGTATGGATATGTATAGGTTGTTGTGTGTTGGTAGAGAGAAAGGTTTGGATGATAATATGTGGTTTGAGAGTTTAAGAGTGTTTGTGTGTGCTTGTGTTAGAGAGAATGAGAGGGAAATTAGATTGTTAGAAGTGGTTTGTTTTAGTGAGAGTGTTAAATTTAGAGAGGAGAATTATATGTGTGAGTGTGTTTGTTGATTAGATAGATAGTTAGATAGTGAGAGAGAGAGAGATAGATAGATATTTATTAGAGAGTGAGATAGATTGTGAGTTAGAGAGAGGGAGGTGCTTGCTGCCATTTCAGGCATCATACAACAGCAGTAGCAGTCCTCACAAGGGACTGTATCACCAGCAGCACAGTGGCTGCTGCATATTGCAGCAACAGCAGCAACAGTGGGGGCTGCAGGACAGCCCCCCATGACCCCCATTCACCCTCTTTTAGCCCCCCTAGCCCTCTATATAATCCCCCTATATACCCTTGTTTGTGTAAGGTTTGAGTGATGTTAGTGTATGTTTAAGTGGTCGCAGGGATATGTTAGTGAGTGGTATTAGCTAGGAGAGTTAGTATGTTAGAGTGGTAGTTTGACTCCATGTTAGTGTACATGTTGGTAAGGATGTTAAGGTATTGTAATGTGTTAAGGTATTTGATATTTGAGGATAAGGTATATATGAGAGATAGTATTTGAGTATTATGATTAGATATAGTGATATAGATTTTAATATGGATTTAGAGTGAGAGTGGGAATTTGTGGTATCTTATGATACCAAGATGGTATCACAGGGTAAATGAGATTTACCTTATGTAAGGGGCAAGGTATTAAGATACCTTCAAGATAATATGTTAGGGTATCAAGATACCAAGATATGGTATTGAGATACGAGGGTAAAGTATTAGGATACTATGTTAAGGTAGAGGGGTGCCTAGAAACTAAGGTAGAGGCTTGGTTGTGAGTTTACCTTCTAGGTATGAGAATACCTATGTTAAGGTAATAGGCCTAAACTAAGATATTGGTATCGGGATACCATTTTAACTAAGATACGTGATGTCTTGGTTGGTAAATGTTAGGAATAGTATACTTAAACTAGTTTTGACCTCGGTTGACCATGTTGGACTGTTTTGACTAAAAGTCAACCAAAAGTCAACCCTTAGCCTAGAAATGACTAGAACTTGACCGGAGTTGACCAGTTGACCAAAAGTCAAATGTTAGTCAATATTAGTCTAGTTTGACCTAGAGTTGACCAGAGTTGACCAGTTGACTAAAAGTCAACTGTAAGTCAACCCTTGACCTAGTTTTACTGAGTTTGACCTTGTTTGACTTAGCTTGACTAAGATTGACCTAGATTGCACAGCATAACTAGAATATCATGTCATTCACTGTCAAACCCTAATTAACTTATGATATCTCATCTTTAGGTCTATGACATCACACTGAGCATCTGTTCTCACTGTCAGCTCAGGACCGCAGGCGAGTACATTCACTGATAGTTTTTATTGTCTTGATATCTTCTATATCCGATTCAGTTGTAGTGTATTACTTGATTTCCGACACGATGGTTCACAGACTAGTATTCGTCGAATCCTGTCGTGAGATGTTATTTCTGGTCTTTCCTGGTATATTGGTACATTGTTCGATCTTGTTTTCTTGTACTTATATAGACACTAATTTAGGTGTGGGCTGTCCCCCTACTTTTGAATTTCGTGTCATGACGTGACATGTCCGGATCCATTATACTACTCGGGAATGTGGAGTTATTAGAGGTTATGTGATCAATACCCTCATGCCACTATTCTTGTGCTTGCGTCACCCTCACCATACATAGGGTGTAGCGAGATCTTATATTTCTTGTGCTCGCTTTCCATGTTGGCCGGCTTGACCCTTCTTGAGATTTTTCTGTGATAGCCGGGCCAAATGAAATAGCCTGATCATGTGTCCCAAGCTGATCACACAACGCTCTAATATCTCATGGCACCAGTTTATGTTTACATTTATACATCATATATACCTATTCTATTCTATATTCCTGTATTTCATACCATGACATGATATCCAGTTTACATATCCTGTTTATATTTTCTGTCTTGATATTTCATCTTATTTTTCATTATAATTGTCTCTTATAGAATTTGTCAATTCATATGGAACTGCTATTAGTGTTTGTACTTGCTCATATTCTGACAGGATAACCTCGTTGATGTTTACAGATGATTTAGAGGCCGACTGCTCGACCTTCTATGGCTATGACATAGATGGCGAGTACGACTTGGATATTCCCGTGGAGCCGGTGCTCTTAGAGGACACATCGTCTGTTTAGACTAGTTAGATAGGCTTGCCTGGACTGTGATCCAGCTAGTACTTCAGCCTTGTAGTATACATATTATTTAGGATTTCTATTATGTTTTTAACTCTAAACTTGTGTGGGATCTTGCATATATTTCCTGTTATTTCCTTCTATCATTTCTTTTATATTTCGTGCTATCTTCCTTAGATGTCTTGTGATTGAGTTGTGATATTATATACCTCCGTGCGGAGATGATAGGTACCTTTATATTGTGTCTAGATATTATATGTTATAGATGACCTATACAATATTCTACTGCCAATTCTGCGGCGTAGGCTGGACGTACCCACGTGGTTGTGCCCCTACTTAGGGTGCGGGTCGTGACACATTTTTGTGGTGGCCCATACAGGTCCTGTGTTGCAACTAGTGCGATCTATTAATGGTACTCGACTTAGAGTACTAATTATGAGCCTGTAGTTAGGATATAGGTTTTAGGATATGATAGGAGTTATACAATCATATTTTAGGAAATTTTTTGATCTTTCGATTATCAGGACAACTCTTCTTGCAATTCGAATTTAATTGTCCTTCTTTGATAATGTCTTATCTTGTGCCATATTGATCTTTTGCTCGAATCTGTCTTCAGGATGACGATTACCCGAGTTTAGGAAGCTGGATCTAGTACTGCCCCGGCGAGGTCCGATCTGTCAGGGTCTATTATTCCGGAGGAGGGAGAGGTCCAGACGGATGTCCCTGCTGCCCCTACTGTTCCTGCCATCAAGGTGGGAGTAGCAGCAGCAGTTCCCAGGGGTCTTCCACCTCTAGTTCGGAGGCCTTCCATCGTCATATCAGAGACTCTTTCGCCGCCACCCCCGATATCGATCGATGCTTTACAGATGTTCGTACTTCTCCAGCAAATGATGGAGGTACAACGAGCACAGGCAGAGGCATCTCAACGGCACTCAGAGGTTCTGAGGCAGAGTATAGACAACGCTCATCAGCTAGCACTGGCAGCGGTCGAGAAGGTAGCTGTAGCTCCGATTCAGGGTGCTCCAGTCCAGAAGCTGCACCAGCAGCAGCCGAGGCCTGGGTCAGTGCTGGACTTCAAGAAGATGGTCCTTCAGGATTTCAAGGGGACTGAGGGCTTCCTTTATGCCGATGACTGGCTAGAGGACGTTGAACAGAGCTTGGAGCTAGCAGAGCTTCCGAAGAGGCTGTGGGTGTCAGATGTCACGTCCCAGAACCAGAATACTAGCAAGTAGGGACGAACAAGGCCAACTATGCAATGCCAGAGTACGCCATTACTCTGAAATCATGTATAAGCTGTCAAGACATGGGGGTTACTTATACAAGCCAACAGTCGACCCTAGGTTAAACAATTCTAGGTATCTCAAGCACATGCAATTATACAAGGAGCAAGAAGTATGATCATCAGACATACAATAGTAAAGCATCCCAAACCATTTATACATGGATGATCATGAAGCTAGTAATACAAAAGAGAGAACTAGCCAGAGTAATTGTCATACATGATAAGCTCTAGCTATAGTCTAGAATGCGTGCATCATGTTTTAGCCCGTAGGCTAAATATCAAGAACCAAAACACGAGCTAAACACGTGCTCGGAGGCTAAATGCCACAAAAAAATAATGTACATATCCTAAAAATCAAGTTGCACCCTGAAATTACTGGTCAGTGATCAAGTTGCGCCCCAAAAATCAGATTGTGCCACTGATAGGAAGCTCAGGGAACAGACTACGCCACTGAATAGGTTTTGCCACATATCAGACTGCGTCCAGTCTCATTGTGTCCAAACCTACATGGCGTCTGACACTTAATGGTCATAATTACCTGACGACACTGACAACTGACACCACAGTGAACGAGGAAAATCTCTTCGAATCCCGTGAGTTGTGCTGCTCAAGGAAAGTTGGTGGACAACTGTACAGTACACTTCGTAAGTTGCGCTCAGGTGCAACCTGAAGAACTTTTGTTCAGAAGCTGCCACGTGTGTGGGCGCAGCCCAAATTAAGCACAGATTGACTTGTTGACTGAAGCTCGTGCAACCTGATAAAGTTAAGACAACTTACATTCTAAAGTAGGATGACGTGGCGCACATTCCACTAATCTCTCAAGACATGTCTACTATCCTGTACATGACCACGCGCATCTCAATCATATGATGCCACGCGTCTAAATACGGTTAGTATACGACTTAAATAACTGAATGGAAGTTGGCACAATAAGAGGTCGGCGCAACCCAATATGGCGCAATCCAGCCTCGCGCACATCAGAATAACTGCTAAAACAGTTATTTCCTGAACTCTATAAATAGAGTTTTCAATCATTGCTAAAAGACAGACACAGAGATATACACACAGATATAGAGGCACAGAGATCAAGAACTCTTGCAAAATTTGCTGCTACATTCTCCAGAGGCTACAGTCTTCAAGTTCACATCGTCCAAGGGATAAAGTGATCGTCTTTTGATCAGATTCCTATAGTTGTACTTCTCCATAATTCATTGTACTTTGTACTCTTTTATAAGTTTAGAATAAAACAAAGATTTTGTTTTTGCAAACAAAATGGCGATCAATAACATATCTTGGCTAGATTCTTGTGTATTGATTGGGGCGGAGGAGTAGAAGTGGTTATGTAATCAATCCTGTAGATTACTCGTGTACAACCTCTGTAGATTACTCGTGTACAATATCGTGCCGTTTACATAACCGTCGTGTGCTCTGAATCAATAGTCACTGATAGTTCTCTATATACTGTAGCTATTTATTTACAGTCTTCCTTTTTCATCATGTTATTTTCTTCAGTTTCCTGTATCTTACTCTCTAGTATGATTATATTTTCTGACCTGCTATGATTTGTTGAGATGTACTGTGCTCGCTCATGTCCTGTCTAGACCTGTTGAAATATTATAGAGGACGAGACTGAGACATTTTGCCTTACATACTACGGTGCGACCCTAGATGATTGCTATGACTTGGACCAGCAGCAGGACCCACTAGCAGTTGACGACACTCCTTTAGATTAGGATGTCTTTACTTTTCTGGATTACTGTATATGGATTCTGAGATGTTTTGGGATATGTACTTATTTAGACACTTAGACTTCTGGATTGTATCTCTGTGTTTTTATTTATGGATATCTATCTATCTATCTTTATCATGCTCTACCTTAGTTGTGATTGAGACTGTATTGCTATGTCACCTCCATTCGGAGAGTATATACTGTACAGGTACCTTTATATTATTAGATGTTTGACCTAGGACAGCGTTCTACCACCGATACTGCGGCGTAGGCTGGACGTACCCACGTCTCGTGCCCTTACTCTAGGGTGCGGGTCGTGACACATTTTAGTGGTGGCCCATGCAGGTCTAGTATAGAAATGTAGTGGTATTCGAACTATAATATCGCTGCAGCCTGTAGTAGGAATTAGTATATTTTTGAAGGTACTCAATCACACTAGGAAAAACTCCTTATCAGATTCCGTATATCTACTTTTGCTGTTTATTGTCTTCCTTAGAATTTTAAACTGTCCTCCTTTGATATTTCGACTCATTCTCGGTAATTGTTTCTTGTTTGATCTGTGTCTCTAGGATGGTTGAGACGATATCGCATCGCCCTGGACCGGAAGACGCTGGAGAGGGGACTAGCACCTCTCGACCTCAGCAGCAGTCAGCTTTCGGTGCCACAGGGCCAGTGCAGCCCTCAGGAGTCGGTATTTCTGCAGCTTTTGGAGGAGCATCTCCACCAGCCAGGAGGTCGAGCATTGTGATTCCTGAGATCCTTCCACTGCAGCAGCCTCCGCCTGCGGGGATGGTAGATGCTTCACATGTCACCCCCAATTTTCAAATTAGGGGTATGTTCGTCATTTTTTAAGTTTTAGGATTTTAGGAATTTTATTTGATTTTATATGATTTTTAGGGATTTGTTTGAGCTGGTTTGAATTTTATCCAATTCGGACTTAAGTTGGAGACCCGGGTAGCCTGGACACTAGTGGGACCCACATACTAGCTAGGCTTGGCACACATACCATTCTAATTAGGCTAGAAACCATAAACCCTACTTCCATGGCTTAATTAGTCATTTTAGAGCTTAATTAGTTAATTAAAATTAGACCGAAACGAACCGAACCAAACCCGAACCAACCCAACCTAAGTCTATTGGGTTTGGGGGCTTATTGGATCTCCACCCAAACCCAATAGCCCCTCCCTCCCTTTTGCCCCCATTTTGCCCCTTAAACCCCCTAGTATATATATATATATATATATATATATATATATATATATATATATATATATATATATATATATATATATATATATAAATATATATATATATATATAGTTAGATAATTAGATAGTTAGAGGTAGAGAATTAGAGAGAAAGAATTAGAGAAAGTTTAGAAGAAGTTAAGAAGAAGAAGATTAAGAAGGTTAAGAAGAAGAGTAGGAATAAGAAGAAGATTAAGAAGAAGAGTAGAATTAGAAGGAGAGGAGTAAGAAGAATAAGAGAAATAGAAGAAGATAAGGAGATAATAAGAAGAGGAATTAGAAGATGAAGAATAGGAAGAATTAGGAGAAAAGAGTTAGAAGAATAGAAATTAGAAAGAGAAGGAGAAGAATAGGATTTAGAAGAGTTGAGTTAGAGGGCGAAATCGAGCTCCGAGTATCGGAACACGGTGAAACTTGGGGGAGACCTAGAATACATGAATTAGACTTTGTGGGTAGGCTCCCGAGTTGAAATCGGGGTTGTAGGGCGTCGGTATCGTGCCGTACCATTGCGTATCTTGAGATATTCAAGATATCGGCAATAGGCCGTAAGATGGACTAGACGTCCACTTTACCTAGGTATCTTGGTAGGTAACATATGTATAGGATAGTATCTTACTACCCTAGGGAGCTCGGGTCAAAATACCAAGCGTAGGTAGGCTAACTTGATAATTGCCTAAGTTAGAAGTTTACCCTTTTTAATGGTAAAATAGGATATTGGCCTACGGCCAAGATTTGAGTTTCGAAGTCCAAGATGGACTTGGATATGGGTTGTAAGGGTTGGTAATGAGTAGAAATAGTCGCCTAGACCTAGTCTTGACCTCGGTTGACCACGGTTGACTTTTTAGACCAAAAGTCAACTATGGGTCAACACTTTACCCAATTTAGTCCCAAATTCCATTAAACTTGGACAGTTGACCAAAAGTCACTATTAGTCACCAGTGACCTAGGGTTGACCTAGGGTTGACCTAGAGTTGACCAGAGTTGACCCGTTGACCAAAAGTCAACTGTAAGTCAACTTTCGACCTAGTTTGATTCGGATTGACTTCCAATGTCCTCCCATAACCAAGATTGACCCAACTAGACATGTCTTGACCTAGAATGACTTAATATGATTTAATTTGATTTAACTTTACTTCCTAAACATAGTATTGATACGTCTTGTTCTCTATAGGTCCTCGAGACACTGCAGTGGATCCGGTTGACATATTTTTATCATCTTACAGGCGAGTACATTCTCTGATAACTTATTCCCAATTTATGATAATTGTTATAATTCATGTACTTAGTGTTGATATGCTTATTCCTGACACATGGTTCTCACGAATTGGTATTCCTGGATCCCGACGAGAGATGTTTCTCCTTCTTAGGTTGGGACGTATTGTGCAAGCTCCCTTGTAGCTCTTGCTCAATATGTGGTCACTGATTCTAGAGAAGGTTAGCTACCTTCTTATTAGAATCCCGTGCAGTGACGTGTCCTGTTTGGATCCATTCTACCAGCTGGGGTAGGGGGAGTAGTAGCGTATGCCTGTGATCATATCCCCTTGCATTCTTGAACAGTGTGAGTCATATACCGCACTTATGACTTGCCAGGCCAGTTCTCGACAGATACCCAAGCCGATCACAAGTTGAAACTACTACTCACATATATTGGACATATGGCTTACCTTGACTTGTGTATATACCATGATTCAGTTCTACTTTCTTGTTCTAGCTCTAGCTCTTCAGCTTACCATGCCATGATACATACATGTACACTCCATAATTTATTGTATATTTTCTATTTACAGTCTTATAGCTTTTATTCTATCTTGAGATCTGTTATAAGATATATGTACTCGTTCCATCCTGACTAGATATGTTGACAAAATATTACAGATGCAGATGAGGGAGATTGCAGTACATACTACGGTCCGAATGACGTAGTGGGCTTAGACTTGGTCCCGCCGGGCTTAGCTCTGCCTGACGAGACTTTACCTATTGCTTAGTTAGAGTAGGTCTTTTGTACTGGACCTTGTCTCCAGTTATTTTTGAGATTGTATTACATTTGGATTGTATTAGAGACTGGACTTGTATATTATTTGTGTTTGGACTTGACAGGTTATATTTTATCGTCTTGTTGTCTTTATCTTTCAGTCTTTACTTTATCATCTTAGAGTTGTGATTGAGCACTCATATATATATTCATTGCTTGTCCTTCGTTCGGAGTTGACCATATTCACGACAGATTTTGATATATATATAAACTGTTGTTAGAGTAGAAAATCTACAGCGTTATATGCCGTTTTTTCCGGTGAGGGCTGGGCGTTATCACGTACACGTGCCCTTATAGCGGGTGCGGGTCATGACATCACATCTCTTCTCCTTCGTAGAAAGAATTCTGGAGTCCTACCAGCAACAGCAGCAGAGGCAGACTGTCGATTTTCGTCGAAGGATTGACGAGGTACACCAGCTGGTTCGCACTACGGTTGAGATGGTGACTGCTCAGGGGGCGTAGCAGCAGCCCCGTAGGAGGGAGAAGGACATACATGACTTTCAGAAGATGCATCCTCGAGAGTTCCTGGGCACAGAGGGCATCCATTATGCCGACGACTGGATCGAGCATATCGAGGAGATATTTCGACTGGCGGAGATACCAGATCGACTCCAGATCGAGGCGGCGGGCAGCCAGATATGCAGGACTTAGCCCGTGCGTGGTATCAGACAGATCCCAGGGTGGGTGTTGAGGGCCAGACTTGGGCCCAGTTCAAGGAGCTATTTAAGGAGCAGTTCTTTCCTGATGTGGCCTTGGGAGGTATCGAGGCACAGTTTGAGGGTCTGGTTCAGGGGAACCAGACGGTAGCTGAGTATGCTGGGGAGTTTTGTAGATTGGCCAGATTCATAGATGACTTGACAGAGAAGACGAAGACGAAAAAGTTTTGTCGAGGCTTGATTAGAGAGGTTCGGTCGCTGACTAAGAGCGATCAGAATGCTACCTTTGTAGAGATATTTTCTGGGGCTATGGCGGCGGAAGATGACCTAGGGTTGAAGCAAAAGAGGGGTCGTAACTTCCAGGGTGGTAGCAGCAGTCATGGCCAGGCCAAGAGGCCTCACTTCCAGCATCAGCAGCCATAGAGGCCAGTTCAGCAGTATCAGCATCAGGGTCGGACACCTTTTCAGCAGGTGCAGCATCAGCAGCAGAGAGGGTAGTAGGCACCCAGACAGCAGGCTATCAGTTGTACTTTTTGCAAGAAGCCTGGGCACAAGTAGGAGGAGTGCAGGAAGAGACTTGGCAGATGTTGATGTGTGGTTCGACGGACCATCAGATGCGGGACTGTCCAGTCGCAACGATGCGTCCAGTACCAGGAGGAGTTGGGGCAGCCAAGGCTCCAGCAGGTCAGCTGAAGGGGCCACTGCAGACCCAGCAGCAGAGGTTCCACCAGCACCAGCAGCAGGCACGAGGTGGACAGCAGGGGTGAGCTTTCGCTTATTATTATTATTATTATTATTATTATTACTATTATTATCATCATCAATATTATCATTATTATTATTATTATTATCATTATTATTATTATTATTATTATTATTATTATTATTATTATTATTATTATTATTTCCTTCTATATCTGCGATAGTTTACGTTGCATTGCTTCCGATTTTGTTTACATGAACTTGTTCTCCATATGTTCTTGTACGTTCTTATGTATTTTGATTATTTTGGATTTCCTTCTAGATCTGCGATTTGTTAATTTAGGTTACATTTTTGGAGTTCGGCACCTAAATTTTCTGCACTTTTACTTTTTTCCTTCTAGATCTGCGATAGTTTACATTGCAATATATTGCTTTCAAAAAATAGATGCTAATACATTACTGTCGTGCTTCCGATTTTGTTTACATGAACTTGTTGTCCATATGCTCTTCTACGTTCTTCTGTTTTTGTTTATTTTGAATTTTTTTTAACAGATGAGGTCCGGACATCTGTGCGAATATTGTTGAAGTAAATTCACCTTCGACGATGCTGGCCTTGAAGAGGCTACAGTGCATGAGTAGCTATGTGTGGATAGCCTCATAGGTCAGATAATACTTAGTTATCAGAACATGCCTCTGGTCCTAGAATGGATGTCCGAGTCAATCTCCCTCATCAAGCGAATCGTCGTGGACTGCATAGGTCAGATAATACTTGGTTATTATTATTATTATTATCATTATTATTATCATTATTATTATTATTATTATTATTATTATTATTATTATTATTATTATTATTGTTGTTGTTGTTGTTGTTGTTGTTGTTATTATTATTATCATTATCATTATCATTATTATTATTATTATTATCATTATCATTATCATTATCATTATCATTATCATTATTATTATTATTATTATTATTATTATTATTATTATTATTTGGTGGAGAATTCATTAAAAGTTCATTAACATGAGATACAAAAACATATACATATATTCATTGATATAATATTGATATGTCAAAGATCAAATATAATATTCACTCCGTCTCCACGTGTGCTGATTATTATTACTTTTATTATTTTTTATTTATTTTTGTGGAAAACTCATTAAAAGTTCATTAACATGAGATACAAAAACATATAAATATATTCATTGATATAATATTGATATGTCAAAGATCAAATATAATATTCACTCCGACTCCACGTGTGCTGAGTTAATAACTTAAAAGCCGTTTTGTTTCAATAGTTAAAATAAAAAGATTTTTGGATGCATCATGCATTTTTTTTTTGAATAAAAGCCTTCATTATGAAAATTAACAAAGTACATTGCTTTTGTCTATACAGACTGCAGCTTCAATACAGAGAGGTATCTCTTCATAAACATCAGTAGAAGAAGAGAGGTTAAAGAGTAGAGCATGAGAGGCCAATGAATGAGCACATTCATTAGCTCTCCTATTAATGTAAAAGAACGTAACATTGTTTCCAGTTTTCAGAACTGCCTTTGCATCTTCAATAGTATGTCAAGCACGCCATAGCGGAATTGTGTTACTAATGTTGATTGCATCAATCAGAGGTTTGCAATCTCCTTCAATGATAACATTATGCAGTTGTTCTTTGGAGCAGATATCTAAAGCTAGACGAATACCCATTGATTCAGCTTCTAATGGTGATCCTCCTTCATCGGATTTAGACTATGCAAGGATAAAATCCCCATCTGCATTGCGAAGGACAGCTCCTGCTCCCATTCTACCGTCCAGATAAGCTCCGTCATAATTGATCTTCAGGAAATTGTGTTTTGGAGGGATCCAGACTTCTGATATTTGCTTCCCATGTGAAGTAGTCCTGGGGTTGATGTTGTTATTGTAAGTATCATATTTGTCTTTGAAGTTGAGTGCATCTCCATATATTCTTCTCGCATTGATGGGTTGCTGCTTGAAAATTGAGTTGTTTCTGGCCTTCCATATGCTCCATAAGAGATACAGACACTTTGAAAGCTATTGCGAATCACCTTCTTTCAGTACAGATGAGATGAATGAAGAAATGGTGGAGTCACTATGGATCAATGAATGAATCTCCGAAATGTTTCGCCATGATGTACCTGTTACAGGACAATGTAATAAAAGATTGTTAGTAGTCTCTGGTTGTACCTTGTACAGAGTACATGTTTCGTCATTATGGTTGAGTCGATGATGGATATTGGCATTTATAGGCAGTGAGTTTGTTAGAGCACGCCATGCGAAGAGGAGTACATTAGGACTAATGTGAGTATGGGACCATAGTTTCTTCCAATCTTTGAAATTTTCTTCATCAGGAGTCTCCCTGTTATGTGAGAGCTTGTCATGAATAGTTCTGTATGCAGACTTTGTAGTAAAAATACCATTAGCAGTATGCTTCCAGATGAGTTTGTCAGTAGAATAGTTGGTTGATAACTGGATTTTCATAATTGCATTGGCCTCCAATGGTGGGAATAGCAAATGTATCAGATTTTGTTTCCAAGAATGAGTTTTAGAGTTAATCAAATCACTGACATAAAGTGCCCATCTACTACTGAAGTTAAAGCCTTGAACTCGATGGGAAGGTATGGAGGGGACCCAAGGATCATGCCAAATGTTAATACTTGACCCATCGCCAACGGACCATATCACATTATCTATCAAGAACTCTCTGCTGCAAAGGATACTCGACCAAATACATGAAGAGCCACTCGAGGGAATTGCTGTCCAGAAGGAGTTTGATTGAAGATATTTATTGGAGAGGAGAGATGCCCAGACTATTTTTGGTTCAGTGATAAATCTCCAAGTGAGTTTGAGGATTAGAGACAAATTCGAAATGTAGGGGTCTCTAATGCCAAGTCCACCTTGGAATTTTGATTTAGTGAACTGTTTCCATCTAGTGAAATGAATCCTCCTTTTATCAACAGAGTTCCACCAAAAATTCATCTGATGTTTGGACAGAGTTTTTGCTACTTTCTTGGGGATAAGGTAGGATGATATGTAGTAAATGGGAAGTGAGGCAAGTGAGGATTTGATAAGGACTGTTCTCCCAGCATGTGATAAACATTTTCTATGCCAACCTTTCAGTTTTGAGGAGCTAGAAGAAAGAAGATTGGAAAATGTAGTAACTCTATTTTTGGACTGAAGTAAGAGATGACCAAGGTATTTATCTTTACTTTGCATAGACTGAACTCCCAAAAGATGAGTGTATAACACTCGTATGATAGGATCTGTTTTCTTGGAAAGAAATATGGAGGATTTTTCGAAATTTATGCTTTGACCCAACCAAGTTTCAAAGGTTTTCAGGATGATTTTAACCTGGTAGATGTTATGAAGAGAGGATGTTCCAAATATGAAGAGGACATCTGCGAATGCTAGGTGTGAATATGTTGTGAAAGAATTGCTTAAGGTAACACCCTCATATAAGGAGTTCCTGACCATAGAATTAATGAGAACAGATAATATTTCCATGCAAAGTATGAATAAGTAGGGAGATAATGGGCAACCTTGTCGAATCCCCTGAGCAGGAATAAAAGATTTGGAGGGTTCTCCATTAATAAGTATGGATAATGAGGAGGTGGTGACACATTCATAACAAGATCATGAGACTTTCCACAGATACCAAAACTATTGAGTGTTTGACTGATAATACCCCAACCTAACCTATCGTAGGCTTTGGACATGTCTACTTTGAAGGCATATGCACTATTGTTTGTGGAAAATTTTGAAATGGAATGGATTATTTCTTGAGCCACAACTATATTGTCCCCAGTAGAACGACCAGGTACAAAAGCATTTTAACAAGGATTTATCAAACTGTGGAGATGAATACGAAGTTTATTAGTGATGATTTTAGAAATGACTTTATATAAAACATTGCACAGAGCAATAGGTCTAAAATCCACTGGTCTAAAAGGATTGCTGATTTTAGGGATAAGAGCTATGTGGGTGAGATTGAGATTGTGTGGCATGATACCTGATATGAAATTTTTTTGGATGTATAGAGATACCTCATGTCCAATTTGGTCCCAGCATTTTTGGAAAAAATAGGCAGGATACCCATCTGGACCAGGGGATTTATATGGATTCATATGCTTAATGACATTTCTAATCTCTTCTTCTTGAGGGACAGAGCTTAGAGCCTCATTATCAGAATTGCTAATTTTTTGAAGGTCAGCAAGAATATGATCTGGAATAGGGATGGTGTCCACTGCTTGGAATATGTTTCTGAAGTGATTGATGAAGACATCAGATATTGCTTGATGATCAGTGGTCTGTTCTCCATTATCTTTGGCGATGGTGTTGATTGAGTTCCTTTGCTTCCTCATAGTAGCTGTTAGATGAAAAAAAAATGAGAGTTCTTGTCTCCTTCCTTTAACCAAGATATGTTGGATCTCTGTTTCTAGTACAATTCTTTCTGCAGATAAAGTTTGTTGAGAGACACTTGGACTTTCCTCTCTTCCTCATAGGTATTATCAGTTGGAGGCAAACATTAGATATATAGAAGATTACTTTCAAGAAACTGGATATCTTTATCTAGACTGTTGATGTTGATTTTCCTCCATTGTCGTAGTTTAGGAAGAGTACTCTTGAGTTTAGTCTGACCATCAGTAGAAGGAATGTTATGCCAGAAATCAGAGAGAACTTTAGTGAAGTCAGGTTCCAGAGTCCAAGCTGTCTCAAAATGCGGTGGAAATCTTCTTTTCATGGCTTCAGTATTCAATAAAAGAAATGGTCGCTGTTGAGACAAGGGAGATGGAGTATACCAGCACTGGGATGATGTAACGCCCCAGTCCCAAAATACGTAGGACCAGGTATACGAATACATGCCAGCAGCACCTTACCAATGGGCCAAGCTACACAACAAGCCCATTAGCGAAATACTTAAGCTGTAAATCATGATAACACCAGAAATACAATACAGTCCACAGGTATATACATCTAATTACATCCACAGAGTCCGCAAAAAGATCAAGAATAAATAAAGAAATGTCTCAAATATCCAGCAATAAAAGTAATAAAGTCCGTACGGGTAAAACATCCCGAAACCACAAAAATAGAAAGAAAGTACAAACCAACTACAAGTCTGATGAAAAGAAAAGAAAATAATGTAGCAAGACTGAATATGATTATAACAAGATCACGAAAAATCCTCTGGCACTATCTCGTCCTACTGTGCCGGTACGCCTTCGGTCTCAACTCCCGAACCGTAAACCTCTGTAGTGCCCCGTCCCGCAAAGTCAATTGGAGGAATCGAAACACCGACGACGTTCGGACTTCACCTTGCAACAATGACTTGGAGACATCGCTCGGGTGGGGTAGTTTCGGTGAACTTGCCTCATATTTTTCTTCACATAATAAATCGTGTTTTCAACTTGCACAAGTAGGCTTAACAAGTAGGCTTAATAATAAAAGAGACGAATCTACATAGCTAAGGGGAATAATCCCGACGGGTTGATTTGAGTTAGAACATGAAAAACGTCCCACGGTCGGCTTAGAGTTGGTGCACGGCGTGTTTTGAAAATGACACTCAATCCTTCGTTCCCGTGGCTTGGGAGAAGGATGTGGGCCTAAGTTGCCTTAACACTTGAAATAGCCTAAGTCATAGGCGTCACCTGCGTGAATGCTCGATAAAGCATGCACGGTCTTGTCGGTTGTCCCGAAACTTGAATTAGCCTAAGTCGTAGGTGTCGCCCGCGTAAATGCTCGAAAGGCATGCACGCTGCCATAATGCAAGGCTTGGCATAGCCTTTGCTCGTCCCTCGGGTTAAGTTAGGCTTAAGTAAGTTAGGCAAAGTTATGTCGGTCGGCCTAAGTTATTCCAAGTGTTGTCCCGCTCCTTCTGCGGTTGTCAAGCTAAATAGTCCCGTGATCCCAAGGTCCGTCAAATGAGGTATAACTTGGGCGATAGCGTTGCGTAGAACATGTGTTGGTCTAAGGCACGAGCCACGGTTGGTTCAGTGGAAAGTTAGCCACGGTCTGTCGATACTTAAGGAACACGTTATATTCAAGTTAAGTGGGAAGGCTATGCAGTAGTCGTTCCCTGAGTTAAAGAATGTTAAGTCTAAGCGATGGTTAGTCGCCGAGAAGAAATATGTCGGAACTGTGGTTCAGTCGCCGAGGCAACCCTGGTTTGGGCTCTGCAAAGGTAGTATGAAAAGTGGAAGTAGTAAAAGTAAAGGAACTAAGTGAAGATGATAAGACCATGCATTTACGTTAAGTCTAGAAGTTAGCGTAGGCGTGTGGTCATGGACAACTTGTCGACAAGGGTGATGGTTTCTTCGAGCAACAACCCTCGGCCATGGGACCGACTCGGCCTAGGAAGAAACAGGTTATAGCCGAGCTGGGTATGAAGCAACCGGTAGGTCGGAAACTTGCATCGGGGATCGCAACCTGCGGTGCAAGAATCCCGATTGCCAGGCTATGTCCAACATGGCTAGTTAATGCCAGTGACCAATTCATATAGATGTGTCGGCACAGGCGGCAATCTGCGTGAGTGCCTTTGGATTGAGTTGAGTTAAATATGTATGCAGTTAGAAAGACACAATGTCTGGGCCTAATATTTGGCTACAACGAATGTGGAGTACTTCGGCACGAGATGTGGCGTCGGGTGTTAAGTCGTTGGCATAGAATTGCATGAGTTAGGCTTGATATGTTGCGAGTTAAGTCGAGAAGGGCCGTAGGGCAAGTTTGTTGAAGTTACGTGAATTGCTGGGCACGACCTCGAAATATGAGGCACGGCCGCATTGTCATGAGACAAGTATGAGTCAGTATATGGACAATGTTCAATCAAACGAGAAGGTCTTGAGGCAAGGATAAGAATGTTGTCGGTGCGATAGCACGATCACACAGAAATGGAGTCTATCGTGTAGTTGCGTCCCTGATTATGGTCGTAAGGCAAACACGACTTGATAGGTTACGTTATTGGCACAAGAAGGGGTCTAGAGGCAAAGTATGAGTTAACATTGATATTGCAAGTACGGGATGGTTCTGATACACAAGTTGCGCCAAGGCGTCGTTCCTAAAACTGATCCTAAGGTAAGACTAGAAAGACAATCAAAAAAGGATTTGAGCTGCACAAAGTAAATGAACGTGTAGGTTTTGTATCGGTGGACGAGGAGCTCACTCCACCAGTACAGTTGAGTACTGACACCCACACAGTGTTCATGTACAGGCACAGGTAGAAGCTCGTGGTGCGGAGCTCGCTTGGATGCGTCGAGGCACGGAGTTCCTTGGTGATTCGAAGCGTGCGGCTGCTTGGTTTGAAGACTTATATGGGACATAATGTATGGACATCGCCTTCTGAAGCTTCCGTTGGTTCAAGCATTGTAATCGAGAGATGAGAGAGAGCAGAGTGACTTGTAGAATGAGAGAAAAGTGAGCTTGAGAGAATTGTAATTGGCCTTGCGCCCGCAAATATAGTCTTATATTTAATATCAATAAAGAGATTTCTTTTGAATGACTTGTGTTCATGTGTTCTTCTTTAAATTTCGCTGCATGATTCAATGTTTCTGCTTGGGACTTCTGTGCGACGACCACCGTCGCCGCCGATGTAATCGGCCATTATGGAATTGCCTTGCACGAGCACAATCTAGGCTCGTGCGGCATCACGCCTTAGCGAGGACGATCGCTCCTACAGGAGCGGGGCGTGACATAATGGTATCAGAGCACGACTTTACGTCCTTGGACCGTCGATTGAATTCTTTAACTCTGTTGTTTCTACGAACTCTGAATGTTGCTTCCGCAAGTGTTATCGTTGGTGCGCTCTCTCTCGAATGTCCCTCGGCATATCCATACAATAAGTCTAAATATTTTCAAAAGCTCGTGCAAGCGTTCGACCAAACGCATCGGTAGGGCCTTTGTGCCGAACGGTTTCAAACTCGTCTTGATAGAAAACGAATGCTAATGTTAGCAAGTCGCATGCGTGCCCAAATAGTCCTGCGTTGACCCAGCAAATTGAGCATGCAAACTTGAGTATAGTCCGTACGGGATGATTATGCGACACAACTTAGTCCGCGTGTCGTGCACCTCGACCTTTTGGTGCAAACGAGTTACGAGCGATATCAAGTACCGCTCGGTCGGGAATGAAGCTACACTTAGAGTGTCTATCGATAGGAACGCTATCGAGTTAACGCTTAGGTGCACGAGGAAGACCGGATTTAGAATTTCAGGATAGTACGAACGACTTAGTCCGTAGATGCGATGCGAGCGATTACGCTAGAGATTCGTCGAGCAAATTTGAAGGATGTCTTAGCGATTGATGCAAATGTGATTGAGGACTAGATCGGATGGCTCGAATCCTGAGTGGTGTATGGACGTCTTGGAAATCATTTGAACAAAATTTGAGAATTTTGAGAAACGGCGAGTATGTCGACGAGGCGATGCGATCGCGCAAAGCCTTAGAACGTATCACACTTAGTTGGTCGTGACTTCGATTGTCTCGAACGAGATGTCGTTCGAACAACTTATGAATGAGCAATGCGAGTCAGAAAATGATTCGGATCGATGAATGAAAGTGAATGTCTTGATCGAGGAAACTTAGAGGATCGTGCTTATGTCTTCGGATTTTGAGTGAATAGAATTATGGTATATCCATTTGGACAATAGCATCTGTCACACGACTCAAAATTGGTTGCAAGGGAAGATTGTCAGGTTACGCATATCGTCGATGGTATTGGGGCGTATCAAAGATCGATATGCGATAACTCGGGGGTACTCTGACTCGGCGAATGACGATCGTACAAATGTCATTGTTCCGTTGGATGCTATACTTAGGATATTGGAATGTGTCGAGAAAAAGATAGACTTGGCTCGAGGATTTTTTAGTTGAACGAATGACAAACGGACTATCGAACTGAGATCGTGGCTTGGAAGAAAATGAAATGTTTGGATTACTTCGACGATAACCACAACGTTGACGTTCTTATCTTATACGAGCGCAACTCCAGTCTCGCACATGTGTCACGTCGATTTGGGCGATCACTCCGCGTGAGTGCTGGTATGGTGATTCATACAGTGGGGGTGAACGAACTTGCACGGTACAGCAATTTGATTGCTTCGACTTGTGGTTTGACGCGATGGTGGACTCGAGGATAAATTGGAGTGCTTGTCGATTGAACTTGAGGATTGAGTAGGTCCAATCTGCGTATCGAGAATGAGTTAATCTAAACTCAAACAAGAGTTATGTCCCGATGAGAATGATTATTCTGCGGGAGCGTTGCATGGTGATTCATGAACCACCATGGATAATCGGACTCGCGTGAGATTGGGACGCAACGTATTGTCGAGCTGGATGATCTTGTAATCGAATACATGAATTGGTTAGAATGGATATGTGAAGTATATCGATTGGTGATTTGAACGGATTCGAATTCGTTATGCTGTGCAACGAATGTCTTGATACGAATTAGGTGATCATGCTCGATGTTTAGAAATCTGAGTGACGCGAGCTTGGGTAGAAAACTCCGTACTACCAACTTTGGTTTGACCCTAGGATTGGGGTCAGTGTTGGCGTTATTGTTGGGGAACTATGATTCCAATCCTGACATTGACTTAGCCTTGAGAATTGGCCTAGCAATTAGGCGAGACGCCCTGTTTCAAGAGTTACAATCAAAAGATTGATTTCGATGATTGGTATGGATTGATGGAATAATCCAAGAATAGGAAACCCTGCTCACGAGATTCGGCTGACATGCATATATTTCAGGGACGCCTGAGTATGTGCATGATGTGACTCGAGTGAGAATGACGAGTTCTCTATCATGCGGCTTAGTTGAGTGCGTGTATTTTGGGGACGCTTAGAATACGTGTACGATCCAGCCAAGTGATACGTTGAGTTCAAGCAAGACTCGATGATGGAAGAGTGTCGATAATTTGAGATCTTGTTGAAAAGGGAAGGGATTGATACTAGTACGAGCGTGGCCCGGAATCGAGGAAACGCGTAGGCGAAGTGCGTGCGATAGTTTAGTACCCAGATACGATTAAGTCTTGGCCATAGGAATGGTAGGATGGCTTGCCTTCAGGGAAGTCTCGAGGACGAGACTTGTTCCGAGTGGTGTATGTTGTAGTGTCCCATCCCGTAAAGTCAATCGGAGGAATCGAAATGCCGACGGCGTTCGGACTTCGCCTTGCAACAACGATTCGGAGACATCGCTCAGGTGGGGTAGTTTCGGTAAACTTGCCTCATCTTTGCCTTCACACAATAAATCGTGTTTTCAACTTGCACAAGTAGGCTTAATAATAAAAGAGACGAATCCACATAGCTAAGGGGAATAATCCCGACGGGTTGATTTGAGTTAGAACATGGAAAACGTCCCACGGTTGGCTTAGAGTTGGTGTACAGCGTGTTTTGAAAATGACACTCGATCCTTCGTTCCCGTGGCTTGGGAGAAGGATGTGGGCCTAAGTTGCTATGTTGCCTTAACACTTGAAAAAGCCAAAGTCATAGGCGTCGCCTGCGTGAATGCTCGATAAAGCATGCACGGTCTTGTCAGTTGTTCTGAAACTTGAATTAGCCTAAGTCGTAGGCGTCGCCCGCGTAAATGCTCGAAAGGCATGCACGCTGCCGTAATGCAAGGCTTGGCATAGCCTTTGCTCGTCCCTCGGTTTAAGTTGTAGACTTGAGTAAGTTAGTCAAAGTTATGTCGGTCGACCTAAGTCATTCCAAGTGCTGTCCCGCTCCTTCTGCGGTTGTCAAGCTAAATAGTCCCATGATCCCAAGGTCCGTCAAATGAGGTATAACTTGGGCGATAGCGTTGCGTAGAACATGTGTTGGTCTAAGGCACGAGCCACGGTTGGTTCAGTGGAAAGTTAGCCACGGTCTGTCGATACTTAAGGAATACATTATGTTCAAGTTAAGTAGGAAGGCTATGCAGTAGTCGTTCCCTGAGTTAAAGAATGTTAAGTCTAGGCGATGGTTAGTCGCCGAGAAGAAATATGTTGGGATTGTGGTTCAGTCGCCGAGGCAACCCTGGTTTGGGCTCTGCAAAGGTAGTATGAAAAGTGGAAGTAGTAAAAGTAAAGGAACTAAGTGAAGATGATAAGACCATGTATTTACGTTAAGTCTAGAAGTTAGCGTAGGCGCGTGGTCATGGATAACTTGTCGACAAGGGCGATAGTTTCTTCGAGCGGCAACCCTGGGCCATGGGACCGACTCGGCCTAGGAAGAAACAGGTTATAGTCGAACTGGGTATGAAGCAACCGGTAGGTCAAGGACTTGCATCGGGGATCGCAACCTGCGGTGCAAGGCTTCCGAATGCCAGGCTATGTCCAGGATGGCTAGTTAATGCCAGTGACCAGTTCATATAGATGTGTCGGCACGGGGGACAATCCGCGTTAGTGCCTTTGGATTGAGTTGAGTTGAATATGTATGCAGTTAGAAAGACACAATGTCTGGGCCTAATATTTGGCTACAACGAAGGCGGAGTGCTTCGGTACGAGATGTGGCATCGGGTGTTAAGTCGTTGGCATAGAATTGCATGAGTTAGGCTTGATATGTTGCGAGTTAAGTCGAGAAGGGCCGTAGGAAAAGTTTGTTGAAGTTACGTGAATTGCTGGGCACGACCTCGAAATATGAGGCACGATCGCATTGTCATGAGACAAGTATGAGTCGGTATGTAGACAATGTTCAATCAAACGAGAAGGTCTTGAGACAAGGATAAGGATGTTGTCGGTGCGATAGCACGGTTACACGGAAATGGAGTCTATCGTGTAGTTGCGTCTCTGATTATGGCCGTAAGGCAAACATGACTTGATAGGTTACGTTGTTGGCACAAGAAGGGGTCTAGAGGCAAAGTATGAGTTAACGTTGACATTGCAAGCACGGGATGGTTCTGATACACAAGTTGCGCCAAGGCGCCGATCCTAAAACTGATCCTAAGGCAAGACTAGAAAGACAATCAAAAAGGGATTTGAGCTGCATAAAGTAAATGAACATATAGGTTTTGTATGGGTGGGCGAGAAGCTCACTCTACTAGTACAGTTGAGTACTGACACCCACACAGTGTTCATGTGCAGGCACAGGTAGAAGCTCGTGGTGCGGAGCTCGCTTGGATGCGTCGAGGCACGGAGTTCCTTGGCGATTCGAAGCATGCGGCCGCTTGGATTGAAGACTTATACGGGACATAATGTATGGACATCGCCTTCTGAAGCTTCCGCTGGTTCAAGTATTGTAATTGAGAGATGAGAGAGAGCAGAGTGACTTGTAGAATGAGAGAAAAGTGAGCTTGAGAGAATTGTAATTGGCCTTGCGCCCACAAATATAATCTTATATTCAATATCAATAAAGAGCTTTCTTTTGAATTACTTGTGTTCATGTGTTCTTCTTTAAATTTTGCTGCATGATTCAATGTTTCTGCTTGGGACTTCTATGCGACGACCACCGTCGTCGCCGATGTAATCGGCCGTTATGGAATTGCCTTGAACGAGCATAATCTAGGCTCGTGCGGCATCACACCTTAGCGAGGACGATCGCTCCTACGGGAGCGGGGCGTGACAACCTCTGGGTAGTCTTCAGCTTCGTCTATGCCTGGGAAATAGTCAGGTCCTCAGAGGACTAGCAAGGTGCATAATATACATGCCATGGTACAGAAATAAAAATATAAACTAGGGTAAGCTACTATATCCGTCTATGTACTATGCAAGTGAGATACTTTTCTAGAATACCAGACCCCTTCCACTATGGCTCACTAGCACCTCAGCAGGGTATTGTCCCCAGTACCTATGTCGTGGCACCAAGGACAATCAATTCTCGACAGTGATAATCCCTTACTCTGCTACAGAGATAAAAGTCACTAAACAATGGGCCACACGACAATAGGTCTGATATTGTAGTCAAGTTCTCCCCATCCCTATGTCTAGAATCTAGCAATGTTAAGTCTGTACAGTCATCTCGAAAGTAAAAAGCAATACTGATAAAGAAATCTAGAATACAAACACGAGGTCAATACCACGAATAGTCATGTAAATCTTGCATCATGAATGTGTCAGTGTCCTGTGGTCAATTGTGTCAATGGACACATCAGTATGAACGTAATGCCTAATGTCAATACTCGATATCACTATCATGACATCGGCACCCGTCTATAAACGGACACTAAGTATCAACATCCTACGTCATGCAATGCTAATAATAAAAAAACAGAAAAGAAAGATCTGTAACGATGGCAAGGCACGCTTCCCTGTAACTGCTGTCTGCGGGTAGGCCTGTCCAACTCTGGTGTCATTGTCGATCCTTCCAAGCTCACCTATAATAATACACTATAATTAATATTCTATATCAACATACCATATATAAATTATATGAGTATTTATTACTCCTAGTTGTCATAACGTTGCTACGATACTACATCTATTATATAAGTACATATAGGTACCAAATCCTTTCGTAAATACTTTACAATTATAACAAAATAATATATTTAAATTCTAAAATTTATCTATAAATATTTATATATTGCTATAATGCTATTTTCAATAGGAAACCCTTTCACAAGTGGTCTTATGTCAATGCTACATATGACTTCCTCAAATCGACCCATTAATTTAGTTCCGAAACAATGATAAAATAAAAATAATAAATTCTGTAAAAATTACAAAAATTAGTTAAAATAGTATTTATAATGTTAAAACTTGCACAACATAAAGTTTAATATGGATTCATGAAGTTTTAACACTTTTGGACACAAGGAAAACAAAATTTTCGGAGTTCGGTGACATGACAAATGTCATGAATTTTTAGAAATAGCAAACGGATGCAAAATCTAACTCTCAGATATGCGTCGGAAAGGTATCGACGTCTAGATTCTGAATAAAAATATTAAAAGGTTATAAACTGAACTTAGATAGGCGAAAAGTGGCCCGCAATAGAATTCATCAGTTCTGGATACCCTGTCGTAGAATCAACGCTACGGGCAAACCGCTTGGAACTAAGGGATCCGGCAATCAGAGGTTGGACTAGACACACAAAGGTAACTCTAGGATTTGGTTTGAGGAGAAAAAGATGAGAAAAATTGGGTGAAACATCATATACAATTTGACTAACCTGCTGTGATATTTCAGACTTTGATTCGACGGAGTTTCGGCCCAAGTAGCGCGTCGTGCACCTCTCTAACGCTGCAAGGTTGCTCCTAAAGTTTCTAGGGTGGAAGAGGATGTTGAGAGAGACGTTCAAGTAGTGGTGGTTGGCACAAAAATTGAGGAGAAATTATATTTTGTGAAGAAAGGGGGTCGGCTAGGGTTTCGGGTTTGGAGTGGAGGCCGCTAGGTTTAGGGGAATTTGTGGAGTAGTGGGTGGTTATGAGAGAGGGCAATGGTTAGGGTTTGATAGATATATATATATATAGTGCATGGGCTTTGGTTTGATCTAATTTGGATAGGATTTGGTTCTCCAAATCATACTATTATTAATAGGTTTCCTATTTTGGTTAGATGTTTGACCAAGCTAAATATATATAAGGGAATATTACATATAGCTGCAATTAAACCTCTAAATTCTCTTAAATATATATATACTTGGTTCTGGTACTCCTAATTAGGCTCTAACTAGTAAGGTTGACTAGGTTAGGGTCCGAGTAACATTACTAGTCAAATTGGACCCAAAAAATTAATTTAATGAGTCTCATGTGCCATTTGCAAATAAGTAGCACATGGAAACTCGATTGAATGGTGCACCCTAGGCATATGAATTGTAGACTCAAGATGGGTCAAAACCATATATTGGGTCATACAGTTTCGATCTATGTCAAGTCCCAAAAGCAAATTGAAAGTTGGCTTAAAATTACGCCAATGGCTCAAATTGGCCTAAGTTGGCCTGAAATTGCGCAAAGTCAAAGGAATGTTGAAAAGCAAAATTGGATGGGACATGATATATCAAACTCAAGGTGAACGAGTCTAGAATTCAAATATAGAACTAGATTTGAGAAAACAATATTTGTTGTGCTTCCAAAAATCAAAGTTACAACAAACTACTAACATAGTCATTATTGACTTTAATAAATTAAAATATCTATATAAAATAAATAAATAAATAAGATCAAAAATGAGGGGGCTTACAACCTACCCACCTTAGAAAATTTCGTCCTCGAAATTAAAAATGACACAATTATAAAAGAAAACTTATCATAAGAATAATTAAGCTAAGACTTACCAGCATCTACGAATAAGTGGGGATAACACTCACGCATAGAATCTTCACGCTCCCAAGTTGATTCTTCCGGAGAATGGTGCCTCCATGCAACACGAACCAGTCTAATCGCCTGCCCTCTGAGCGTCTTCACACTTGTATCCAAGATACCTACCGGCTGCTCGTATGAAAAAAAATTGGGTCCCACCGTGATCTCAGAGTGTTCGACCACATGACTGGGATCAGTCACATACCTCCTCAGTTGTGAGACATGTAATACATCATGCATTCCCTCTAGTGATGGGGGTAATACAAGACGGTATGTCACCTCTCCTACACGTCCAATGATATCGAATGGTCCAATATACCTTGGAGTCAACTTCCCTCAACTCCCGAATCTAATAGTATCCCGCGTCGGTAAGATCCTCAGAAATACATGCGCTCCCTCTTTGAATTCTAGTGGTCGATGATGCGTATCGGCCTAATGCTTCTATCAGCCTTGAGCTGCCCGAAGATGACTCTGAATTTGCTTCACTTTTTGATTGTCTGCGTTACAAGCTTCGATCTAAGTATATGTCGCTCTTGCCTCTATCCTCTCGCGAAGTCTTCAAAATCTTGCATCTGTAGATAACGTTGCCTTGATTCTATCCATAAGTGACGAATATACTTCAAGATTGGCAAGTATTCATTGTTGTCCCAGCATAATGACTTCTATTCCAAGCTCCTGAAGATCCTCTAATAACTGTGACTGAGCTGCCAAGAAAAAATACGGTAGGCTTCCTACTCAAAGCATCTGTCACTACGTTCGTCTTGCCAGGATAATACTGTAAGTTTATATCATAGTCTGTCATAAGCTCCAACAATTGGTTATGTCTCATATTCAACTCATTTTGCGTGAAGACGTACTTCAAGCTCTTATGATCCGTAAATATCTCCACACCCTCTCCGTATTACGCTCTCCGTACAAATAATGCTACCATAACTTTAATACAAAGATCACCGCTGATAACTCCAGATCATGAGTAGGGTAATTCTTCTCATATACCATCATCTGCCTTGATGAGTATGCTATGACCTTTCCATGTCACATCAAAGCACATCGAAGTCTACTACCTGACGCATCACTATAAACCACGAATCCTCTCGATCCAGAAGGGAGCGTCAAAATAGGTGTTGAGGTCAACCTCTTCTTCAACTCTTCAAAAGCCTTCTGACAATCTTCTGTCCATCGAAACTCTTAATCCTTGTGCGTTAACTGTGTCATGGGCTCTGCAATCTGTGAGAAATTTTCTATGAACCTGCGGTAATGCCCGACAAGTCCGAGAAAACTCCTAACTTCTGCAACTGATGTTGGTGTCGGCCAAGACACTACAGTAGCTATCTTTTTCGGATCCAATGAAAGTCCTTCCAAGATAACGTGTCCAAGGAATATAACTCTATCAAAGCAGATTTGTACTTACTAAGCTTGGGCTATCACTTTTTCTTCCTCAATACTCCCAATCCAATTCATAGGTATAGTATTATAACCTATTCAATGATACTCGTCAGTTCACTCCTAGCAATTTCTCCTATTAGGCTCTTCGCATCCGATATCCAGATACTCATTCTTGACTCATAATCTCACTAGGATCCATCTTTAAGAAACTAACCCGTTTCTAGCTATCCAACATCACAATCAAACCAATATATAGCTTAATTATATTCTATAATATAACTATAAGGTTTGTCTATTTTAGTCATCTAATAAATAGAAAGTAATGGAAGCCTAAGACTGGGTCAAACAAACCTATATACCAATTTCAAACAACGGTAGGGTCAAGCAAAGCAGGAAGGTTTGTCGAATTATTTTTAAGAACGATGTGAAGCCAAACAAGATGCATAGGACATAGTCTCGGTAAGACTCGAGAACCATATATCTCCAAGATTATTGTTTCACTTAATAAAATGCCTAAAATTGTCTTTTGAAAGAAAACGAGAAAAAGTACAGAAAGTACAAATTATTCTGGGAAGTATTGCTGTAGAAGTCTGATCTGTAAATGATCACTTTGTTCTTTGGACCATACGATGATGATGAAGAGTACTGCTGGAAGATGAACAGCTGGAAGAACTAAGTCACCAGAAAGGTATCGACAATACTTTGGCACTGATGGCGATGTCGAATGCTTTCCTGCTTTGCTTCACTCTGTTCTCGAAGAAAAGTTGAAGAAGAATGCTCTAGAAATTCAAAGTCTCTGGGCACTGATCTCTCTCTATCCCCCCTTTGATGTGAAAAATAAGTCCATTTATAGGCTTGACCCCTTGTGCATAAAAAGTAACAGAATTGGATTTTTACGCTGGTAGATGTCACCCACGATGAAAGTCACCCTCTACATATGTTAACACGTGTTCCATCATTTCAACAAAAATAGGGAGCACGTACATACGTTCCTCAATAAGTATGGCATGAAAGCTACATGGACAAACCATATTCTTATGTAGCCAGAAACCATCGGGCGTAAAAACGACCCAAAATATGCTCTGAGCGTAAAGTGGCAAATCAACGTAAAAATAGCCCAAAATAAACTTCCTAGCGTAAAGTGGCTAAAATAGCCTTGAGCGTAAAACTTAGCCCAAATAGACTTTATGTAACGCCCCAGTCCCAAAATACGTAGGACCAAGTACGTAGACATGCCAGCTGTATACATGCAAAATACATGGACCTCGTATGTATACATAAGCTGTAAATGTAGTAATCCAAGACAACTAAATCTCATATACAATGAAAGGAATAATAAAATAGAAATCAACTTGAATATTTATGATACAATCGTTGGGCGGAGACAAAGTCCACTACCAACCAATTTAAATAGAGAAGAAATATACAAAGAAAGTGATTAGTCGGGCGAAGCAATGACAAGTCCAAAAGCAGTCATCACGAAGGAAGGAATGGCCTTAGCTAGAGCACCTGCAAGAAATCACGAAAATACACACCTGGGGAAAAACCAGGTCCTCAGAGGGACGTAACAAGACACATAATATCATGCCGATAAACTGAATAAATAAGCTCAACAGGAAAGTATGCATGAGTAAAGGTTCCTAACCATCCCATGTGATATGCATTTTGAGGACAATGTTCTACGCAGGGGCTGTAACGGATTCACGCAAGCAAGTAATAGAAAGTGGCCAACAAGTAGCGCTCATCCGAGACGCTATCGACCTGGGCAGAAGGTAGTGCTCATGAGAGTCACCCTCGGCCCAAAATGTGTGTAAAAATAAAATATAGCCCCTACGCTAATAACTGTCCCCTCCCCCCAATGATACTATACATGTGTCGACTCCACGACACTGTTTAATCCTTAATAACTGCCAAAGTCTTCTACACAATCTATTAGCAGTTATATTCTAACGCATGCGCACGGGAGGTCAGCCCACACGCAAGTGACCCCTACATGATACTCACAACTCTCACACACAACTCATGTACAATCGTGACAAGTCAATGAGACACACTAAATTTGACGGTAGTCCCTTAACTCTAAGCCAATTGTATAAAATATAGTAATTTGCATTTACATATAATTTAAAAAGAAACAACTAAAACATGCATGATATTGAGCAAAAATTTAAATAGTAAAGGCAAGGTGTCTTGCCTGATGTCCGAGTGAGGTAAGATGATGTCCTGACGACGAATCAACAACAACGCACAAAGAGGAAGGTGTAGGTACAACTTCGGATGCTGAAAATAGTCTATTATCTAATTATAAATAATACTACACCTATTACATTTATTTAATAAATTCTAAAGTTAGGATATGATATAGATTTTTGTATTAGCTCTCCGAAAAACTAAACGGATCGTATTTTCGTTTCCGGAATCTCCCGAAATCGCAAAAATACTGAAACCCGTTTATTTTTGGGACACTAGATACTCAAACAATTTTGTAGAAATCTACAGAATGAATTTTGTCTATTAAAATATGTTTTTAGAAAGGTTACCTCGATACGCTTCTTTTAAAAAAAACTGGAGGCAAAACGGAGTTCGGAGCTAGGAGATATCCTCGTTGCAAGTTGCTCTTGCTACTAAAAAGCGGGGCTGAATTCTAATGACGAATTTTAGAGTTTCTATTGGACTAAAAATAATTTCTAATTATGGCTGATAGAAGGGGATGTATTGGGTTTATATAGGTATTTATTTCAGATTTACCTCCTAAATTAGATAGGATTTGATTTAAATAAATTAGAGTTTGTTTTGTTAGGATAGGATATAGATAGAGATGTTTACTAGTAGAAGTAGGATTAGTATTTATTTAAAACCCCCTTTAATTAATCTTCCTTTTAATTTAAATTATTTTAAAACCGATTCAATCCAAATCCAACTCAATTAAATCTAGATAATTTCAAATCCAAATTAAATATAGATGATTCCCATATTTAAATCAAACTTATTTAAATTAAATCAATAAAATGTAATCAAAGTTTAAATTACCACAATAAGTTCAAAATATCTTTTCTAAAAATAATAATAATAAATAATTTCAAAAATCCAAAAAAAATATATGAATAAAAATTTGTACATCCATGCAAATAAGGTATTTACATAAAATATAGTTTTCTAAATTAATTTGAACTAGAAATAAAATAATCTTATATAAAAGTAAAAGATAAAGGTTTTGGCAAATATCGTGAAATGTTCTTCTGATATGAAAATATTTGTTTATACTATGTATTGAAAAAAACATATTTATTCTATATTCATAAGAAAAACAATAATAAAATATTTGTATATGAATGAACAAGTATCTCGTATTTATGTCTTTACGCATTCGCACTCGAGGTACGATACCAAAATAAAAATCAATACCAAAATAAATTAATAAAAAAATATAGTAAAAATTTAGGGGGTTTACATCCTACCCAACTTACAAGAATTTCGTCCTCGAAATTAAAAATAAGTAGGGGTTCGAGAAGGTACAAAGTTATATCGATCAAATCACGACGTTCAACACAAACATGCATTAGAAAATCGTGATCTCGATAACTATGGAAATAAATTACGAATTTAATTTAGGGAGTGAATGATGGTCACGATAATGAATCTTGGGTCAAGGGAAAGGACGAGTAACTCGAGATGGGGATATAGTTCCATTGGTTGGTCGGTGGCTAACTATCTTGGCAATAGATGGTGGAACAACTAGGGGGATATCAAGTACGAGCGTTTTGTCATTCCAAAATAAGTGAAAGACAAAGACTATTAAGAGTGTGAAGAAGCTATTATCGAATACGAATACGTGGTCCAAAGGCGACATGAATAGTTCAAAAGAGAATTGCCAAGGCAATCGTGGATGAGATTCTAGAGGCCAAGTTTAACTATGTCTCCATCCATGTTAGAACGATATGTAAAAAGCGAACCAAAGTGCACTCGGTTGATCAGACCATCATGCACCGGTTCTAATTAGACAATATGTTGGTGAGCGCGCGCTCAATAGCATAAGTCATGAACAAGCTCGATAGATGGATAAGCTTGCAAAACTAGTTTATAGTTAACAGTATTAGTCAAGATGGTAAAATTATAGGCACGAGAGTTTATTGATAAGAAGCTTAATCAATGATTCGGAAACTGAATCCAGCAAGTAATTTGAACAACGATAACCTAGATAAAAAGAATTTGGTATAGTTCAGAGATATCTCATGGCAACCCAATAAATGTCTTAAAAATGACTATTATTTATCCAAGACATGCAAACTCACAAAATGCAACAATCTTCAAATCTCAAAAATTTACTAGCTCGATATTCTTGATTCAAAATTTTCTCGACATATCTCGAATCGTCTTATCAATAATACTTTATACAGCCTCTTCAAATTTTATAATCCACAAGGATTTAAATTTTTCCATAATTTTTTTTTCCATAATTTCTTTAATTTCTTGAAATCTATATTTCTTTTCTTCCCTTCAATTTGATGGTTAACCACCAAAATTTTCTCATGTAATTTGGAATCCTATCTATATTCTTATATCCAATCTAATATCTCAAAGATAGAAATTCATAAGTCCCAAATGTTTTAATTTACTGATCCTCGAAATTTACTTCTCCAACACACATATATAGATATAAGTATCTTCCTTAATTCAAAATTTGTCTTTTATAACCTTCTTGAACTTTTAATTTACCTTTAATCAATTTCATCGAGACAAAACCATTCCTTCTATTAAAAATTTCATACTCATTTATAATAATAATAAAAATTTCCATCTTCAATCATCTGTTAAATTCCACAATAATTTGTCAATCGCCAGTATACTTACTTTTGATCATATCACTTTGTAAACATACACCTTTCTCAATCCCACCTAATAGCACTTATCACTTATTTCAAATTATGCCCCAAAATCCCATTATTTTTTTTATTTATTTATACCACTAATCTCCTTTATGGGGTTTCTAATCAAATCTCTTTCTATCCAAAGGAAGTCATGATCCATTTTTATCTGAAAACAAGGAAATCATAAAATGAACAAAGTTGCATGAACCCCGGTGGAATTAAGGTGAAATATGAGTGAAGCAATTTAGTTGGAAAGGAGAAAGTAAAAGTTGCTAATGTTACATGGGGAGTAAAGATGGTATGGGTCTAAGTAAATCAAGATAAGGCAAAAAAAATAAAAATAAAAGGCACGGGTAGCAATCACATAAAGAACAAGCTGAGCATTTAAGGAATTAGGTGGACCATAATCATTTATTGGGTTGAAGGAATTGAGTCGAGATCCATGGTCGATAAATATATCGGTATCATGGTAAGGGTTACAGTTTAGTCTTTTTGGCACAAAAGTCATATCATGAAAGTAGAGTACATGAATACGTGTTTTAGTGGCACGTGATATACCTACATGAAGGTGGGCTCGTCTAGGTTTTACATATGAAATTTGTTGGTTGAGAAAGTCTAGTGTTGTGCTCCAATATCCAAGTCACGGTAAAGGACACAAAAGAATTTAAATAGAAAGTGGGAGTTCATGAGATAATGTTTAACGCACAAAATAAATAATCAAGTTAAAGCATGAAATAAAGATAATTCAGATTCTAGTAGATCAAGGTAAAATAAATTAGGAATATCGTTTCTAGACACATGATAGCCACTTGATGGGGTATGATCAAGAAACAATCCAATTATTTCCCAAGTTTCAAATGGTTAGAAGGTCACGATAAAATCTAGATTTGAGGAAATGTTGAGTGAGTCAAGATTGAAATATAATAACATTATTTGGTAGATGACCAACTACACTTGAGTACATATAGCTATCATGGTCATGAGTGATGGACTACTTATCTATCTCGGTTGCCTATCCATAATTTGAATCTATAAATTTGACTTCTTCAAAGATTGCAATATAATTCTCCAAATAATCTAATAAAATATCTTTCTAACCTGCCAATCATACTCATAACTTAAAATTTAAATTTTCTTTTAATCAACTTCAAGATAACCTTCATCATAACAAAAAATTTCTCCAAAAATGTATCATAAACTAACCTTTCCACCTTATCTGGTCACCTCAAAATCATAACTTAAGATTTTTCCAAATTTCTAATCAATCTCGAATAACCTTTATTGTGTTACAAATCCAATCTATATATTTTTCTTCTTCTATCATTAATCCAAATCTTAGCTCAAAATTTAAATAGGAGTTAGCAATCGTAAGTCACACAAGAGTTTAAAATAGATCCCCAATTTGAGAAAAAAAATTTTAACCAAAAATCTTAATAACCTTACTTCAAAAGTTTACGAACTTATTACTTGGGAACCATACAACCAAATTTAAACCAAGGTTTATCAACCGCCCTCATAAATCTTGTAGCAGCATTTAAATTTAAAAATTCTCTTCGACTAACTTTATCTCTATTCAAGGATATATATAGCTATAAACAAATGAATCATAAATATTTCTCAAAGACCTTCAAAATCAAAACTCAAAAATCAAATCAACTTTCTTTCTTAATTGTATATAAATCCTACTATCCTTTTGTAGATCCAAAAATCCTTCGAAGTTATTAATGTTGCTACTACCCAACTTGGAATTAACTAATCCTTAAGATCATATCTTTAGGAAAAATAAATGGATTTATACTTAAATATATCCTCAATGGATATTATTTGTCAATATAATCCTTCTGGCCATAGGGTTGACCAATAAGTATATAGTAGTGTAGTCATCTTTCTAACCATGTTTAGCACGAGATGATAGGGTATTGGTAGAAGGAGTTCAAGCAAGATGCAAAAATCAAGGAAAGCCACGGGAGTCGAAATATGGAATTCAAGGAAGGTCAAAGAAGGTGATCAAGTATGTGGATGAGATTCCTAGATTCTAATCCTATATTGCAGGCCTGCTCGGTACAATCATGTAACCGAAATGGCAAACTTGACCTGCATGGGCTACCACAAAAACATGTAACGCCCCAGTCCCAAAATACGTAGGACCAAGTACGTAGACATGCCAGCTGTATACATGCAAAATACATGGACCTCGTATGTATACATAAGCTGTAAATGTAGTAATCCAAGACAACTAAATCTCATATACAATGAAAGGAATAATAAAATAGAAATCAACTTGAATATTTATGATACAATCGTTGGGCGGAGACAAAGTCCACTACCAACCAATTTAAATAGAGAAGAAATATACAAAGAAAGTGATTAGTCGGGCGAAGCAATGACAGGTCCAAAAGCAGTCATCACGAAGGAAGGAATGGCCTTAGCTAGAGCACCTGCAAGAAATCACGAAAATACACACCTGGGGAAAAACCAGGTCCTCAGAGGGACGTAACAAGACACATAATATCATGCCGATAAACTGAATAAATAAGCTCAACAGGAAAGTATGCATGAGTAAAGGTTCATAACCATCCCATGTGATATGCATTTTGAGGACAACGTTCTACGCAGGGGCTGTAACGAATTCACGAAAGCAAGTAATAGAAAGTGGCCAGCAAGTAGCGCTCATCCGAGACGCTATCGACCTGGGCAGAAGGTAGTGCTCATGAGAGTCACCCTCGGCCCAAAATGTGTGTAAAAATAAAATGTAGCCCCTACGCTAATAACTGTCCCCTCCCCCCAATGATACTATACATGTGTCGACTCCACGACACTGTTTAATCCTTAATAACTGCCAAAGTCTTCTACACAATCTATTAGCAGTTATATTCTAACGCATGCGCACGAGAGGTCAGCCCACACGCAAGTGACCCCTACATGATACTCACAACTCTCACACACAACTCGTGTACAATCGTGACAAGTCAATGAGACACACTAAATTTGACGGTAGTCCCTTAACTCTAAGCCAATTGTATAAAATATAGTAATTTGCATTTACATATAATTTAAAAAGAAACAACTAAAACATGCATGATATTGAGCAAAAATTTAAATAGTAAAGGCAAGGTGTCTTGCCTGATGTCCGAGTGAGGTAAGATGATGTCCTGGCGACGAATCAACAACAACGCACAAAGAGGAAGGTGTAGGTACAACTTCGGATGCTGAAAATAGTCTATTATCTAATTATAAATAATACTGCACCTATTACATTTATTTAATAAATTCTAAAGTTAGGATATGATATAGATTTTTGTATTAGCTCTCCGAAAAACTAAACGGATCGTATTTTCGTTTCCGGAATCTCCCGAAATCGCAAAAATACTGAAACCCGTTTATTTTTGGGACACTAGATACTCAAACAATTTTGTAGAAATCTACAGAATGAATTTTGTCTATTAAAATATGTTTTTAGAAAGGTTACCTCGATATGCTTCTTTTAAAAAAAACTGGAGGCAAAACGGAGTTCGGAGCTAGGAGATATCCTCGTTGCAAGTTGCTCTTGCTACTAAAAAGCGGGGCTGAATTCTAATGACGAATTTTAGAGTTTCTATTGGACTAAAAATAATTTCGAATTATGGCTGATAGAAGGGGGATGTATTGGGTTTATATAGGTATTTATTTCAGATTTATCTCCTAAATTAGATAGGATTTGATTTAAATAAATTAGAGTTTGTTTTGTTAGGATAGGATATAGATAGAGATGTTTACTAGTAGAAGTAGGATTAGTATTTATTTAAAACTCCCTTTAATTAATCTTCCTTTTAATTTAAATTATTTTAAAACCAATTCAATCCAAATCCAACTCAATTAAATCTAGATAATTTCAAATCCAAATTAAATATAGATGATTCCCATATTTAAATCAAACTTATTTAAATTAAATCAATAAAATGTAATCAAAGTTTAAATTACCACAATAAGTTCAAAATATTTTTTCTAAAAATAATAATAATAAATAATTTCAAAAATCCAAAAAAATATATGAATAAAAATTTGTACATCCATGCAAATAAGGTATTTACATAAAATATAGTTTTCTAAATTAATTTGAACTAGAAATAAAATAATCTTATATAAAAGTAAAAGATAAAGGTTTTGGCAAATATCGTGAAATGTTCTTCTGATATGAAAATATTTGTTTATACTATGTATTGAAAAAAACATATTTATTCTATATTCATAAGAAAAACAATAATAAAATATTTGTATATGAATGAACAAATATCTCGTATTTATGTCTTTACGCATTCGCACTCGAGGTACGATACCAAAATAAAAATCAATACCAAAATAAATTAATAAAAAATATAGTAAAAATTTAGGGGGTTTACACTTTATGACCACAATAGCTTTGAGCGTAAAAGCTCGCATAGCTTTTGTGCGTAAAAAGAAGTAATTTTATTGAGCGTAAAGTAGCTCTCTTTGCACACCATACGACAAATATCGAGTTTGGTTAAAATCCGATCTTTTCGGCTTCTGTGTTGCATGCTGTCAGCATCATCATTCTGTCAAATCAAAATCTTCTGCATTAAATACGGCCTGCCAGTCTGTCCTTGGCGTAAAGTTCAACGACTAGCCCTGGCGTAAAATAGCTAGCGTAAAATAGCTAGCGTAAAATAATTAGCGTAAAATTCTCAACTTCTTTGACTAAGTCCATGAGGCATTTTTTTACGCTCCTACAAGACCCCCTTCAAAGTTTTTAAATCTTTTCAAATTTTGAAATACTTTGAACAGAAGCGTAAAATTTGGAATTTGACCAATCAGCGTAAAGTTTGGGATATTAACGGTCATCCGCATAAAAGTTGGGATATCCAACAGTCGGTGTAAAAGCTGAAATTCGAACCGATTCAAAAATTTCCTATAAATAGGGTTCTTCGGAGAGAGAGAAAACTTTACTTTGTTTTCTTGTACTTCCTAAGCTTTCTCGAATTCTTTTCTTTCTCATTCACTCTTTTGCATTCAATTCAATGGCCCCAAAGAAATCCACCGCCGGCTATAAAGGTAAGACACCCGCCGTCGATTCCTCGTCGGTAGACCGTGCGCAAACTCCCGTCCGTTCATCAGCTGCATCTCAGCAGAGTAACCCCGCCTTGGCTCCTCCAATGAGGGGTAAAGCACTGCTCCCTTGGCCATAAAAACTCGTCGGAGAAGAAGACCCAAATCTTTGATTTCACGCCCACGTTATACGTGTCAGCGTAGAAATTAATATGATCAAAATATGCCCACGTTATACGTGTCAGCGTAAAATTAAGAAATACGCCCACGTTTATACGTGTTAGCGTAAAATTAAGAAATACGCCCACGTCTATACGTGTCAGCGTAAAACTTAAATTAAGCTCATGTCCACACATGCTAGCGTAAACGCTAAAAATACCCTCACATCTAATGTGCTAGCGTAAAATCTGAAATACGCCCACAATCTAATGTGCCAGCGTAAAATCTGAAATACGCCCACAATCTAATGTGCCAGCGTAAAATTTGAAATACGCCCACAATCTAATGTGCCAGCGTAAAATTTGAAATACACCAACATCTAATGTGTCAGCGTAAAATTTGAAATACGCCCACATCTAATGTGCCAGCGTAAAATTTGAAATACGTCCACATCTAATGTACCATCATAAAATTTGGAATACGCCCACATCTAATGTGCCAGCGTAAAATCTGACAAAATGAAAAGACTTTGTGTAAAACAAAGACCTTTTACATTTTAAAATTTTTTTTACCCTTTGTATGTAAAACTTAGACCAATTTATCTGTGTAAAAGATATCAAATTAGATTTTCACTAACTTGATTTTTCTTTTTCTTTTGGCAGTGGACTTGCAAAATCACCCTCTCGCAGAAGTCTTTGACTCATCAGTTGGCATGGTAGGCTCAAATTATCTCGAGAATCTGTCTCACGTAGCATTTCCTCAATCGAACCCAGATTATCCTATAGAGAGGGCACAGTTGATAGCTGTCCAAGGGAATAGGATGCTGCTATCGATGATAAATAGAGAATTGTTGACTTCACTGAATGAACAACAATTTACAAAACCAGCCTTCTTATTTGGGGATGCAATTGACTGTAAGTCAAAGACACACCCCAAGAAAGAATCTTGGGTGTTCAAATATGGAGATAGAGTAATGTATCTCCCTGACATGGACAGAGATTACCCTTTGTCAGCATTCATTCATGCCACCCATCCCCGACAGATGCTGTGGAATCTGACTCCCATCAGTCACAGAAGGCCGGGTATAATTGTATTCAAGAGGGATCGTGCCAATGATATGGGGTATTTTGCTAGTGTTCCCAATGGCGGTGTCACTTCTTTCTTTGGCCTCATGCCAGGATCTAATCCGAGTGAAGATTCGGGTTTAATGCAACCAGTGCAGACCCAAATGTTCGTCAACAAGTTCATAAGGGCCGCGGTATTATATCCCCAAACAAATCCAAGGCTACCGGGATGGTTAACTCCATTCAACCAGAACTGGATCCAGATTAGCATTTGGATGATGAAGAACTTCGAGACAGAGCTAAAAGATATTGGCCTGTATGAAGCGGTAGCTTCCACTAGTCAGGGTATACCATCGAACGGTAACCTGTTCATGGCCCTGATGGAGATATACATAAGTTTGACTGGAACTTTTGCGACCCCGAAAGGTGAAATGGGTCTTGCACTTCATGAGATGCAATTCATCTCAAAACTGCCCATGGAAGAAGCTCCGTATGAAGAATACGTTCCCTCCAATCGAGAACTTACTGAAATCAGAGAGAGAAACCCTCAGTTGATTGAGGTATTTGAAGAATTAATGAGCTACTACATGATTTCTACTACAATGCATAAAAGTACATCTCATCTAGCATACATCAATAAATGGACAATGTATCTCTTCTTCCATAAGGATAAAATATCCAAGGATGACAAAGAAAGATTCCAGGGAAACAAAGCTCCAGTTATCAATACAAATTCAACCATTCCTGCCAACAAAATTCGGGATATGATGACTGTCTATAAATTCTCGAACAAATATCTGTCTACCAAAACTGGAGAGTTCCCTGCTGGAACTGAAGCCTTGAGCTTCCTTATATACGGCAGCCAAAAAATTTCCAGGAAAGCTTTGCTAGCAGGTTTTCTTTCTCTATGGTTGAGAAGATGGGTAGTACCGGGAATTGGTACTTTTGATAGAATCCACCATAGCATACTATGGCCAGCAGTACGTTTGGTTTTTAAAGTCAGAATTAACTTGCTATCGGTGTCACGACCCGCACCCGCTGTAAGGGCACGTGTGCATAACAACGCCCAGTCCACACCGTAAAAATGACGTGGAACGCTGTAGGTTTACTACTCTGAAACAGTTTATATAATATCAAGAACCTGTCGAGAATATGGTCAACTCCGAACGGTGGACAAGCAATGATAATATATGAGTACTCATCACAACTCTAAGATGATAAAGTAAAGACTGAATGATAAAGACAATAAGACAATAAAATATAACATGTCAAGTCCAAACGTAAAGAATATACAAGCCAAAGTCCAAAGTCTCTAATACAAGCAAAAAATAATAACAATTCAAAAGTAACTGGAGACAAGGTCCAGTACAAAAACCTACTCTATCTACAGGACAGGAGGTATCTCGCCATGCGGTACTGCACCCTGCGGGTCTAGGGTATCTGCCTCTAAACCTACTACGTCCGGTGGGTCGTAGTAAGTGCAATAATAGTCCTCCTCTGCATCTGTAATATTTTTAACATATCCGATCAGGATGGAACGAGTACATAAATCTCATAACAGATCTCAAGATAGAATAAAAGCTATAAGACTGTAAATAGAGCATATACAGTAAAATCATAGAGTGTACATGTATGTATCATGGCATGGTAAGCTGTAGAGCTAGAGCTAGAACAGGAAAGTAGAACTGAGCATGGTATGTACACAAATTAGGGTAAGCTATCTATCCAATGTGTATGAGTAGTAGTTTCAACTTGTGATCGGCTTGGGTACCTGTAAGAACTGGCCTGGCTAGTCATAAATGCGCTATATGACTAACACTGTTCGGAAATGCGGGATGGATCTGATCACAGGCATACGCTACTACTCCCCCATCCCCAACTGGTAGAATGGATCCAAATAGGATACGTCACTGCACGGGATTCTAATGAAAAGGGAGCAAATCTTCTCTAGAATCGGTGACCATATATTGAGCAAGAGCTACAAGAGAGCTTGCACAATACATCCCAAGCTAACAAGGAGTGACACCTCTCGTCGAGATCCAGGAAAACTAATCCGTGAGAACCATGTGTCAGGAACAAGTATATCTATACTAAGTAAA